>JBBMJM010186350.1:0-13701 GCA_037832705.1 Centriscus cristatus | reverse complement strand
ACGCACATTCACAAATCCATGAACCACGCTCATGCACACACACACACACACACACACACACACACACACACACACACACACACACACACTGCAGTAGCATTCAGTTGTTTGATCGCAGTCTACGCTGCTGGGGTTAAAGCGCCCTCACTGCAGTGATGCTGCTGATGCTGTCAGATCTAAGCAAGAACTGAAAGGGTGTGTTGTCTTTGATGCTAGAATAAGATTTGATTCATATTCAATTTTTCCTGTGCTAGAAGGAAAACAAAAACAGGGTTAAAGTTAAAGATCTCACAACTAAACACCAGCAGAGATAAACCTTTAGTGTTTTTTTTGTTTTTTTCCCCCAATCTAATGAGTTTTATCTGACAAGTGACAATGGTGAATAATTGCTGAGGAAACACAAAGACACATGAAGTTATTTAGGTCTAACCTAATTACAGCCAACATATGGTCCAATATGGAATTAGATTTACAGCTTTCTTTGACGCTCAATGGACTTTTAATGGACATTACTGTTGCTGCCTGTGGTCCCAAATCGAGTGTTAGACCATCGCTGTGGCTTGAATCTAACCCGGTGCTAAAGGTTGCACCCAAATCATCCTTTTTGACCTGAATCTCCCATTCCATTACCTGGTATTCCCTATGGGGACAGTAGTGGCCCCTCAACACTTGAACTCTGACCCTCACCACATCAGGAGTGGAGCCAATAACTGGGAGGGAGGTTTTATAGGCAGCCAGACCTATAAAACCTGAATTGTCTCGGCTCGTGTCTCTGAGGAGACTTCTAATAATAATGATGGGATTTGGCTCTGAAATTTGATTTTGCTATTATTACCTTCGGCCATTTTGGGTGAGGATGCATTCATCAGAAAAGGTGAAATCGGTGGTCAGGTAAACATCTCTTCAAGGAAAAGATGTTTTGGTAAAGTATGGCGAGAGTGCCACAGATCTTTAGTTTGAAACACCATTGTCACAAACACACCAACATAAAAACACATTTGTTTTGAGCCAATAGCCTAAAGGCAAGAAGAGGGCGGGCAGAGGAGACATGGAGACATGTCACATATTGCAGTTGTATTGACTCAGATTATGACTTAAGTGTCCTGGCAACCAGGTCTCCTTAGTCCAGTTTCCGTCTAATTACTCAGTAAAGGACGAAAATGGGCATTCAAATACACCATTTGAATTACAACACAATACCAGGCTCGGCGTAAAGGAGGAGTAAAAGCCAGGTAGTCGAAGTTTGAAAGAGAGAATAGAAAAGACGTATGTTTTCCACCATTCACTGCGTCTTGACAGACTTGTGGGATTGGCAGGGTCTGCTGGGGATGTGAGGAGGACTACATGAAAGCCCAGCCAGGAGTTTAAGATGTTCACGGGGAGTTGTTGGTCGCCGGCCCCTCCCCACTTCCACACCAGTGCCTCTCTGAGTCCTTTCAAGCCTTCAGATCCTCTCCACATTCATCCCTTCAGCATCTCTGACATGCATGACAGGTACAAGAGTAGAGAGAGACTACAGAGGTGTAAAGAAAGGACAAGGAAAGATGGTGGAGATGAATGCAGGTGGAGGACTCATGACTAAAAACAAAAAGGAAGAAAAGCAGAGGAGACAAGGTGATAAGTGGATGGAAATAAGATACAGATCCCTGTTTGATCTCCTTTTGATATGCAATTGTGATTTCCTATTGGTTAGTATGACATTGACCACAAGCCTGCCTACAGCATAGAACAACCTCTCCGAAAAATGGTTCACGGTGACGCTGGAAACAATGAACATGCACAGATGGCAACAACTGTGATTGGACTGTTTGCGTCATGTGACTGTCCCGCAATGCCGTGTTTGTCAAGCAACAATAGTAAAGGCAATTGGTGAGCAGAGGATTGGGTGGAAAATTAACGGCGATCTTGTTGGGATTGTGGGGATAAAATACGATCATGTTCATCTCACTTGATTGAAACAGTGCAGGGATTAAATGCAAATGATGATGTGTAAAACCACTGTTGTGGGCTCCACAGCATAGACCTCAAACCTAGAAATTTGTTTCCGTAGGAGTAGTGATAGTTGGATGTGTTCAGGCCCACGCCATGAAATAAAGGATGAAAATACTGAAATGCTTGTTTGCATCAACGGAGAAGAAGATGGATAATACCTGGACTTAACGGCAAATCAAAGTGCACGCTTTGAGGAATAACAAATGTTAAACTTGAAACTTGCACATGTACAATATTATTTTCATTTAAACGGCAGCCTCCTGTGATGACGTTAAGATTTATTGTCTCCTTTGAAAGTACTTCATCTCAGAAAATGATGCAACATTGTACCCCACCTGACAAAATCTTGGCAACAATGACGTTCAGGTGTGTCATGTAAGAGCAGAACAAGGGTGCTGTTTTAAATTTGTCAGGATGAGTTATTGCTGCTGGTTTTCCACCATATAACAATGATTTGCATGACAGGCCAGTAACGGTCCATGAGGTCACTGGCAGAGGTTTTAAAGCCACGGTGCTCGTGTTTAAATATCATAAATATCACTCTGACAAGATGAGAGAAGAAGTGACAGATGTTTTTTTTTTTTCTTCTGTTCTCAATACCGTAGGTCTTCAAATCCCTCATTCTTTAGAAACAGTGAAGGAGGAACAGAGGTTGAACTGTGGCACAGTGAGGGGGAAAAGGGAAGAAAAAGTTCAGCTCGTGCTCTCACAAGGCTCTTTCAT
Organism: Centriscus cristatus; assembly: GCA_037832705.1. NCBI lineage: Eukaryota > Metazoa > Chordata > Actinopteri > Syngnathiformes > Centriscidae > Centriscus > Centriscus cristatus. Next base: position 10,986 of record JBBMJM010186350.1, on the reverse strand, counting down.
AACCATTAACTGTGTGATGACACCGGTGGATATTCAGATTGATTTACCATCGTCTGGGGAACATTTGGCCTGTGCAGACGTCTCCAGTACCAAAGATTCATTTGTGTCCGTAATGAAAGTCTTTCTGCCCCAACATTTCTTCCAACCAAAGCCCACCTTTTTTATACTTCACTTTGATTGCCATAATGGCCTTCGTTTATGAGGTCACTGGTGAGACTCAAATCTCACTGGTCAATTTTTGGCCACAGATAAGGATGAGAATTCATCACCGATCTACAGATCTGACCCCCATTTCTCAAAAAGCTACAGCAATGCCCTAAAAATGCCAAACTAGTGGAACACCACAGGAGATGAGATCATGGACTTATTAGGTCTTATTTTATTAAGAAGAATGCACACATTACATGATTCAGTCAAGGTACAGGAGCACATGTTTTAAAGGTTTGGGGATCTTTGGATAAACAATAAATGGAGGCGATGTCCTAAATCCTAAATGCAGCTGAATCTTAGCATACGGTCCATTGAGTGACAGGAATCACAGTCCAAAAAAAGTTTTGTTGTGTGAAAAGGACATACGTGCTAGCTTCTGCTACAAGCTAATGCTTGCTAGCTTACTGTTCTTTTCACATGACATGAAATTAAGATTGTGTGTGTGTGTGTGTGTGTGTGTGTGCGTGTGTGTGAGTGAGACACACACACCACGGGATAATTTGGGTTGATAATCAATGCATGAGATGATTAATGTTGAGAATACCACAATGTTACACAGTTCCACCACCTATAGTGTAAGGACACTGTGTTAAGTAATTACTATCCATTAACATCATTATTGACGCTGACATGTTCTCCCAGTGGAGAAACCAGAGCAGTAACATCAAAGAAGTCATCAGCCGTAACCTTGACCAGGCCTAGAGTGGACGAGGCATCAAAGCGCTTCAGTCGTTTGGAAAAGTAAGTCTTCAGCAGCGGCATGATTAACATGTCACGGGAAGATGAGAGCCTTTATAATCAGCAAAGGTGACTAAAGCCTCCCAGAATGGGGATGTGAGTCAGCCAGTGTCTCTTTGTGACAAACAGGTCATTTAACTCCTTCTACTAAATGGTCGGCGATACAGAGTGACAGTGAAGCATGAGGTTATGGTTTCTAATCATAGCTTGCGAAGGTCCAAAGAACAGCCTTTTTAAAAGGAAATCAGAGTTTACCTTTAACCTCATGGGTATGATGACATGTATTTCCTCTGTGGTGATTACTCAGAACAAAAAAAAAAAAACCTCGACCATCATGTGTACACAAAACATCCCTGTTTCTATGGAGATAGACGCCATTCTAAATAGGGGGGGCGGGGGGGGGGGTGTCGAGTTAGAGGCAGGACTGACATCGAGCACAAGGCCTGTGAGGATGTGTCATTAACCCCCAGGGGCAGGAGCAAAGTGAGGCAGATATTTAACGCTAATAGTCGACTCAATTGAGGCAATCGACATCTATATGGATTTGGGTGTGGCTGGGAAAGTCATCAGGGTGCAACTAAACGTCCACTATGTGCAGTGAGGCATGAAAGGTAAAAGTCGAGGTATGAAGTACATCGGCACAAGATACTTCGTGCTCATCAATGCCGATCATGTGCATGCCATCGAATCAGCAAGCGATTACCCACTGAAGGGCTAACTGAGTTGGAGAATCCGAATTCAATTTAGAAAAGGTTCTGTAGATGTAACTTAGACTGGACCACAATCTTTGGCAGATAAATAGGTTCACACCTTTGTTTTTTGAGCCCCTGTGAAAGGATGTGGTTAAAAATGATGAAAATGCTGCACAGATTTCACTTGAGACGTAGTGAAAGAATTTGATGCAGAGAGGAAGGTCCATTCTTCCCAAACACTTGATGCGAGGCCCCTAGTGAGTAGCCCGTAATTGCACTATTCCAGCTACAATCAGAGCCACAAGATTCCAAGACTCTGCGGCGGGAGTAGGGATAAGGAAGGGATAGCGAGCCAAATTAATCCCCTCACCCTCATTCTTGACATGCACTATCCTCCGCTGTCATAAATTTGGCTGTGGTCAAGATTTACCGCTCCCTCATGCACTGTCCCGCTCCTCACTGGCTTCTTGGTTGTTTGCACAGCCCAAACTGTGACCAGCGTTTGTCTCATTTGAAAAATGAGACAAACAGATTGATTATCAACGCAGTTTAATGATAACAGAGTCTATTCATTGATGGTTTCGTGGAGAGAGGGAAGACTGATGGAAAACTTCGAGAGCCAAAGTGATTTCCATCCCTTCCACGAATTTGCCTTTGTTGAACAGCAGCAACAGCTTCTTTCAAGTGTAAATTATTTAATAATCCATTTTAAATCTTCAGAGCAGAAATTAAGTACCAGCATATTTTCAAAATTAGTTCTTAAATCATACTATTATGTTCATGATAAGAAAAAAAAAGGAAACACTTCTGTTGAATGACAAATACTCCCAAACATGGGAAAAAGGGTTGATGTTAGTGAGACTTTCCTCATGTTTTCTCCACTGAATGTAATGATGTTGCTGGGTGACTTCAGCACATAGATCACTTCAAGGAAAAGCTGCTTCTGGGCCAATTCAGTTAGTGGGAAGCAGCAGCGGATATGAGCCAAGGTTACGAACCGGAGGACATCGGCCCTCTGATAGCGTCCCGCTGCTGTGTGTCCTTGGCTGAGTACTGCGATAGAGTGCAACGACCTACGCTAACATTGTCATGGGTGAAACTCTGTGTCCATAACAAGGAGGGGAGTGGGGGTGGAAACCAATCAAAGAAAAAGCTTAGGACATTCAGTTTCATGAAGAGTCATTAAGTAGAGAGACTGCGGATGCTGTCGTTGCTACTTAGATTGCATTTCCTCCTTTTTTCCCGAGTGGTTTCATTAAATTTCATTTAGGCTGACAAATAATGGAAGGAGAGACAGAATTGTTGAAGGCTTTTTTCCCCCAAACTTAGCTTTAATACACACAAATACACAAAAGTCATAAAACATCAGAACAAACGTCCCTCTACCAAACTGTGCTCATCCACAATGTACTGTGCGAGTTTCATGACAAATTGTCAACATGTATAACTTTCCTCCTCTTTCTTTGTGTTTCAAAAGTTCAGTCGACGTAATTTAGCCTTCAAAAGCAGCCTGTTCCCCATATTGATCTCAGACTTTTTTCGATGACTCAGGTGTCTCAGATGCTTTTCTAAGAATGAGATCGCAGCATGTTCCGATACCTGATTTGATGACACTTAAGTGTTTCCAAGCAGAGAAAGAAAAAAAACCCCTCAGGCATGATGTTCGGCTGCAATTTGGCTGATTAGACGAAGTAGGTTGGTATTTATGAGGGGATTTTGTTTGATCTGTTGGCTTCAATACGTACGCAGGGGGAACATGAGACGGGTGGGGGGGGCAGGCAGGGAGGCTGGGAGTTAAGTGTTTGCAAGAGCGCTACATCAGACTTTGAGGCTTCAGGATGAGTGCGGGAGTGAGAGTAAAGAGCTTGGAGCTAACGAGGATAAAACAAGGTGGCAGGAGAGAATGGAGGAGAGGGGAGGAGAAGGTGACAGGGAGGAGACTTTCATTCTCATTACAAGTCCCTGGAGGTTATCACCGATGCCACCATCATCTTCAGTCACTTCCTCTTCACATCCGCTCATCTTTCACTGTTTTTCTAGTTCCAGACCTTGTGCTACTCCCGTTGACCCAGCTTGGTTTCCCTCCACTGCCCTTTCTCCCTCTTCCCGTCTCGCCTCGGCTCTCGGCCTTTCATTTATAGTCTCCTAAAATGTGAGAGTTACAGCAGGTGTGGTGATTCATTACACAGCTCACGTTTTTTCCTCCCCCGTCTTCATTTTCCTACAGATGGGACATATTTCCTGGCTTCCTGCTCTCTCGGGGTGCTGCCTCTGGTGGTCTTGTCAGCCCCGCACCACCACCTTCTAGCTTCAGACCGGTCCAACCACAACCGTTTTATCATGGACCCATGTTTTACTTTGCAACCTCCCACCACCCCGAAAAACATTTTTCCACCTTCACAGCGGCAAACATCTTTCGTAAAACAGCATGCCGCTGATAAAAAAAAAAGCTTCCCCCAATTTATAGTGTGCAAGTATGTTGAGAAACACCGTTAATTAAACATGGGATTAGAGCGATGGTCGATCTCAGCAGCTGGCAAACAGTTTAAGAGCGAAGGGCTGTTAAAACACTGCCCCCAACGGAGACGACCCAAGACACAAAGAAAGCCCACACACAGGCTGCAGTTTGACGAAATGAACACGTGGGCCAAGGTACCATGTCTCGCCAAACACAACATCAAGATGGAACAATGGTTCAGTTCAGTCAAAGTGTTTGCTACAATTCGCTACAATAAAACCTTCAACCATACATCACAACTTCCATTTCCATACTTTCTGTTTCACATGATTCTAAGGCCGCCGCCCCGAAACCTCTATTATCTAACATTCACAGAGTAACTGTTGGCCTTTGCTAAAGCTGCAAATAATTGTTTTCACCATCAATTATTTTTGAGTGTTTACTACAACAACACATTAGTGTCAGTAGTGTCATTTTCCAAAGCCTTAAATGGTCATCTATCAGATGTATTTTTTTCCAAAAATAAAGAAAGCAACAACAGCTGCCTGATGGAAAGGAAGCTGAGAAAAGGAGTGTCTGAAAAGTGTGACACTTCCACTCTCACTCGCTGTCAGATTTTAAAAAATGAAATAAAACATCACATAACAATGTAAAGGCGCAACCTCAGACTACTTTAACAGGAAGGGACAACTCTGCTCTGCAGTGTTATACAGCCTCCAACCCACACCTCCATCCACCTCTGGCCGTCCTCTGCCCTATCGAACATCTCCCAAACACTGGCTACTACGCCAGATGCTGTCGGACACCCACAAATAAACATAAACACACACCACTCAAAGATGTACCAGTGCCCTAATGAAACTGGAGCTGCTCACAGATCATATGGTTTGCAGGATTGTCAAATTGTTAAGAGACATAACACTTATCTCTTCCCCACTTCTGAAGCTTGCTTAGTGCACGCTCATCTCCAAAATAACCTCCAATATGGACCAGTTTTGAAGAGAAAGGATACCAGCGCAGCCACAACTAATCATCATGTGATGAATCATTTGAGCCGAAGCTCTTAGCTGTGGCGAAAAGACTCCCAGATTTCTGCCCTATAGTCCCGTAGACCTCCCAGATCTTCTGGACTGCGGGTTCAAGACTCCATGTTCACTACTTACCATGCTGTCTTTGCAAATCCACATACGCAACAGACAGTGGCTCGGAAATGCACAACAAAGATTGTGTTCCAGGTACAAAAATAGAGACTGTGTATTTGGCTAAATGACAAATATAAAATGTGACAATTAGCGGTTGCGGGTCCATCCGCCCTAAATTTGTCTTTCAGGGAGGACTCTAACATGAATTAAACAGGGAGCACTTTTTTCCAATCTGAAACATCTGGTTGAATTTTCTGGTGAATTTTCTGGTTATACTTCAGTTAATGTCCAATACGTTGCATTGATGAGTCACTTTGTACCACCTTGAGGGGTGATTTTTGAAATCCTGCAGTAGCGAAAGACGACACCGGAGAGATTTCTTTTTCATAATTTCGGTCTTAATTTGGCCAGTTATTATGTGATCACTCATCATTCGTGACACATGCTTTTCCAGCGGCTCTCCCCCAACAGATGTTTGGTTTTTAACAGAAAGTAAGCGAAAACAGACAATCTACCCACTATGCAAAGTATACAACGATTCAGGGACAGTGTAATAGTTGAACGCCCAGCTATTAATTCATACATGAGCTCATGTAAGGAGACAAGGTAAATAGAGAAGCTGGACAGCGCTTGCTGTAATGACGCAAAGCCAATGTCATAAGCTCTGGGAACAAAGTGCCCGTCGCTGGTGTGTACCTCCAGTGCACGCCAGCTGCTAGACGTTCCTGACAGTACTGAAACGTACAAAGGGCTAAGGTGATGTCGGGTGGTGAGCTGAAATGGAAACGGTGAGCAAGGTAAACATTTACCTACGCCTGATGAGGCCTACAGCATCTGCCGCACCGCCTGAGCAAAATATTCCAATCACACGCTCCGTGCGTGATGTGTGCTGACAACCACTTCACTTCGGCGTATCCCATTTATTTAGGTGTAAATGAGGCAAAGCAGTCCAATTGTAGCTTTTTCCACACACTGGCTGTCGCATCTCTCACACCAAAGCCAAATCATAACCTGGGTTTTCTGTCACTGGTAATGCAATTACTTCTGTGTGCGTGCACAGAAGTCAGATGTCAGATTATAGGATCACAGGCACATATTTTTATAGTGATCTTGAAGATGAAGCTGGGAACACAACAAATATGACCATGGGAAAACTGTTGAAACTGTTGAAAAAGAGTTCAACAAGTCACTACTGGATCGATGAACATGTCAAAGTAGACTTCTTGTTGGGGTGTCATGAAGTCCCACATCCCCGACACAACATCACTGTTCTTTTCTTGTGTTGCGCAACAAGTCTTTGCAGAAACATGTTTGCGGATCATTTATTATATCTTACAGCTTTTTGAAAGATGATCTCTTGACAATCCACATCTTTTTTTTTTTTTTTGCTCACCTCTAACATTCAGGTCACCCCCTGTGTGAAGGTGTACGATGGCAGCGGTAAAAAAAGGTATAAAACATGAGCAATAACGTGCACAGAAGAGGCTTCGAGAGCAATCTGATACGGGGCTTCCTTTAATCAGCCAGAGGCTCCACATTCCCTCAGGCAAACAGGATGCGGAGAGTCCTGGAAATCAACCCAGAAACACTCTCGCAAAAGGGAGCGAGAAAGAGAGAGAGAGAGACAGAAAAAAAGGGGGCGTGAGGCAGTTAGACAGCCAGGGGCATCTAAATAAACACAAACCAGATGCAGAACATGTGAAACACGTGTGTGAACATGAAACGGGAGTGTGGGGATAAGTGCTCTCAGTAATATGTTTACTGCACACGGAGCTGACAGGTCTGATCAGCAGGGCTCAGTGCGCACCCGTCTACTCTTATCTTGGCGAGGGGCGTTTTGTCCTGCTCCGTCTGACCCAGGTCATTGTATTCTAACGTAAGGTTAAAACTGTTGTCAGGCCTTTGAGATGTGATTTTATACATGTTTGTGGAGGGATCTACCGCAGTGAAAAAGGCCCAGAGTGGCCCGAGTCTGTACACGTACAGGCTTGTAGGGACGGTTTGTATCTGTATGTCGGCCCAGCAGGCATTACGACACAGCTACTCGCCAGATGCTATGCCTGTATGAACCAATGAGGTGCTCATATGCGTGGTGTCAGGTGACATCAAAGTTATCACATCCAAACACAGTCACATTGTCAGGCAATTTTAAATGATTATTTACGAAAAGATCTCCCGTATTCTCACTAGTTTAATGCAAGAAATAAACAGGTAATGACGACGACGTAGAGGAACAGAATAGGTTGTTAAAAGTTTCACTAAAGCTTTCATTCTCAGCCAGTAAAATCAGGATAGTATCAAAGTATTGTGTTTTCAGCTGCAACTCTACATGTCTCCAAAAGTTTCAGTATTTCCACATAGATCTAGAAGACACAGAGATTTTTAAAAATGCCTCACTCTGGCCTCTCAGAGGACATTAGTTTAATCTTTCAAAGTACCACTCATTTGAGGGTAAGAAGTGGGTCATCGTGGTCACCGCAGCCCACTTGAATTTGAGATCGGCGCACTCCAGAGATCCATCTCAGGCTCGGCGAAGCACATCTTGGCTCACTTAAGCTAGTAATGGAAATCAGCCTGGTATGGTTTGGTTCGGTGAGACCACAAGTGCCAGTGGAAAAGCCCCTGAGGTAGACAGAGTAGATGGGGCTGCTTCTCCTCATGGCCGCTGCTTCAGCCGTTTTTGTGGTTCCTGACGCCAGACCAGAGAAGATCGAAGCTTGGCTCAAGATAAGATGAAAACAGTAATGTCTCTTTCCCAATGACATCACTGTTACCTCTCTAGATAGTTTCAGAGGAAACAGCCTAAGAGAGAAAAAGAAGTATGACTGTATTCTACGAGACTAATCACCTGATGAGAGCTGCCATCACGGACCTCCATGCAGAGCTGTGAGCAGCAGTGGGATGTGTTTTCAGGCTCAGGTTCTGTACCAACAAGCAAGCCAAGTAGTCGGCTCCACCCGCCAGCCCTTCTGCAAGACCCAGGGTAATGGCTCCTCAACGTATTTCAAATAGTTGGAAGGATGACACACATGAGAAAAAAAACACACAAATTGGCCTCAAGGAGAGACAGCGACCAGAGAGCAATTTGTTTCCCCTTTGGGGAATTACAGGCCGGAGCCAGCCACTGTCTCTAAATGGGAACCATCTTGGTTCTGCCCAGACACCACTATTTGGACACAGAAAATGATCTGAGTGGAGGAAAAATACCGGCCAAAACCCCATGTCTCCACTGGGCTATGAAGCCTGCCTGAAAATTCTTGGGTGTTCCTTCTAAAACAATTGTATAAGACTGCAGTAAAAATATCTAATGTGTGTGTGTGTGTGTGTGTGTGTGTGTGTGTGTGTGTGTGTGTTGTCCTCTTTGTTTTATCAGTATCAGGTTTGTATACTCATCCTTCTTTTCTGCAGTTATACTGGGAAACTTACTTCAAACGTGCTGCAGATAAATTATTGGACTAGGTTTTCAGTAACAAGCCCACATCTGAAGTAGATGGTTGAGAAACATGCTTTAATCAGCGGAATATACTGAGGACTCCTGACACATTGCTTCATTCCTGTATCCTGATCCTATAACTCTTCTGTTTTGCACTTTTCCATTTTGTATATAGGAAGTTAGGAAGTACGACATATGATTGGGAGGGAAAAGGAGGGTACTTGTTTCACCTCTAAACCAGTAGCAGAGGTAGTATTAACATCTTCGACTCTGCCACCGCTGTATAAATCAGCAAAGTGGAATATAGTCAATGTTGATGATGATGTACTACTTGTGTGCATCAAAAGCACAAGAGACATAATAAAATAATAGTTGCTAATAAGAAGGGGGAACCAGGAACCCACTAAAGTAGCGCTGTAAATGCGGTGAGTGAGGTAAGCAAGGTATTGTATTCTGCAGAGCTAGAAAGTAACAGATAATTACCGAAGTTACTGTATATGAGTGGGGTTTTTTTTGCTGTTATTAAGTTATAGTTCATGTTTTAAGTCATGCTACCACTGAATGTTTACAAGATTACTCGTGTAATTTTTATATAAATACAGCTCACGTCAGACTCACTGATGTCTGAAAGTATACCAATAATGTCATCTCTGGCCGCCTCCTCCACTGAACTCAAGTTCTGCTGTCGGAAATCAGCGAGAGAAAATGTAATTAATATGGCAGTAATGCTATTATTGGACCATTACAGCAGATCTGTACCATGTCAACAACAATACAGATACAATCTCGGCTGGAACGGACCTCTAGTCTGTCTTGTAGCTAATTTTAATCTGAACGGTGGTGGCAAATATGATGATGTCCTTGTGGTTAAAAACCCTAATTACAGCGGATTTAACTATGATGTTATTATATCATCTCCCACATGCATGATGAAGCGTCTGTGGCTGTTGGTTTAGGGGCAAGTGATGAGTCAGGTCAGACCGGCTCAACTACGGAGGGCATATATACACATATATAGAATACAGAGGTCTATGATGGGAATCTGCCAGAGCAGGACAGAGACAAAGTGTCCTGGAAGGAAAACTGACAACAAGTGCAAACCACGGCATCAAATGCAATGTTTCCCTATGAGATTTCCTTTGAACGACATGGGAGTTTTCTTTGCTTGTGTATGTGGACGCCATCGCTGTCTGTCAGCCACTCGACGCCTCTGTGGCCATTTAGCTCATTTTGTCCTCCGGAAAGAGATACTTATTCAAATGGATTAATCACCAGAGGCGTCCACTTTGAAGAGCCGCACGGAGATGAAATGAAACGAAGGGGGGAAAAAGACGGAGAACATGCGATGTTGTGGCCAATGCAGCAGGGAGGATTTCAATAGCGAGCTGTTGGCACAACAACGCAGCTTAAGATTCCTGGCAGTGCTTGTGTGTCTTCAGGGGGCCATCTATGCGTGCCCACCATATTAAGGCAGGCCAAGACCCCTCAGAATTCAGCCCATATGCTCCCCCTCTCCCTGCTCCACAGCACCCGGTGCCGCGGCCAAAGCACACAATCTGTCCTGATTACCTCCCTCCCTCATCTTTGACACCGGTCTCATCTCAAATATGCATGTGTCTTCTTGTCTCTGTGGTACAATAAATCAACTGCACGAGCACAAGCATGCAGACCCCACCTGTCTTTGACCATCTTCATCTCATTTCCTGCATCGAGTATTCAGCGGTAGAGTCGCCCATCGAACCGTGATCCAAACACAAGACGAACAAAAGACCTTTGTCATCAAAGGCTTGTGTTGTCGGACGGCACCATGGTGGCGTACAATGATGCATCATGTCATTGCTTTAAAAAAAAGCAAAAAAAGGGTTCAGGTTGGCTACTCTTGCGCCCATTATTCAGCAAGGGGTGTGACATCCCTTCACCATGCAAGGCCATGTTGTTCATCACCTGGCCAGGCAAGGACCACGCAGAGCGGCAATGGTACGGTCTCCCTTAGCCAGATTGGACATTCTGAGTGGACCCAGTCCACAGCGTGTTTCTGATGGCTGTTTACTCAGCCACAGTGCCCCACTAATGGCCGTCTGCACATAACCAGGACAGGCCAGCTCCACACCGCGATGGCCACATGGCTCTGAACATACTGATGCATTATATCAACAGCCAAAGAGTATGACCTCCTAAACCAATACATAATACATGTTTTTGGACTACAGTCTACTATCTGTGCTTTGCAAAGTGTGGAGTGCGCGCACACACACACACACACACACACACACACACACACACACACACACACACACACACACACACACACAC
>JBBMJM010186025.1:9277-20215 GCA_037832705.1 Centriscus cristatus | reverse complement strand
ACCCTCTGTCGGCTCCGCCTACCTCTCACAATCAGCTTGGCCGTGCTCTTCTTCCCCCTGGTGATGCAGCAGAATTCTCCAGCGTCCTCCAGACGCACCTTCTTGATCTCCAGCATGTGTGTGGGACCTGTCTTCTTCAAGATGTATCGTCCTCCTTCCTCCAATGCGGCGTTGTTCCTCTTCCACGTCACAGGGACGTTGGCGCTGGAGATTTCACAGGACAGCAGCACGGACTTCCCCTCCATCACCACTTGGCTCTCCAGCTCCTTCTCAAAGAACACAGACGCGGCCGCTGGCACGAGGAAGAAGACACAACGTAGTTATAAATGAATAAATATGAATATACCGTAATTTCCGGACTATAAGCCGCTACTTTTTTCATAACTTTTGAACCATGAGGCTTATGCAAAGGTGTGGCCAATTTATACATTTTTCTAACAGCTGCCGGGGGGGGCTCTAGCAGAAAAAAGTGAGACAGGTGGAAGATGTGGGCACCTGCAGCTTATGTGTGCACAAAATGTATTTTCCTTTCAAAATGTATGGGGTGAGGCTTATAATCAGGTGCGCTCTATAGTCCGGAATTACGGTAATATAAATCTGAAATAATATATGAATAAAATTGGTATATATGGAATATATATTACACATACATATAAACAGAATACAAGATTATAATATAATAAAAATATGAAATATGAAATTACACACATCCGGCGGTGAACGTGTGTCCACTGGTGGCTCGTACCTCTCACGTTGACCTCCGCCGTCGTCTTCTGCTCTCCGAACACGCAGCTGTACTCGCCAACGTCCTCCGGCTGGATGTTTCGAATATGCATCTTGGCCGTCTTCCCCGTCTGCGTCATCTGATACCTTCCCCCGTGAGAGAGCTGCTCGTCCCCCTTCCACCAGTGCACAGGCACCCCGGCCCTGGACAGCTCACATCGAAGGACCACGTTGCCTCCTTCGGGGGCCTCCTGGTTCTTCAGACCCAGCTTGAAGGCGAGGGGTATGGCTGTGGGCCGGGCAGCGGTCTCACACAATTAAATTAATATTTTAAAATACAAAAGTCTAAAATGATGTGTACGACGTACATGTAACAGTGACGTTGGCTGTGGTTTTGGCGTCACCGTGGCTACAGCTGTAGAGACCGCTGTCCTCCAGCTGCGTGTTCTTGATGGTCAACTCCAACACGCCGCTTCGGCTTTTCATCTGGTATTTGACGTTGTTCTTCAGCAGCTCGCCCCCCCTCCTCCACTCTGCGACAAGTCCAGGTTTGGACAGCTCGCAGCTTAACGTCACGCTGTTCTCCTCCTCCACCTTCTGGTCCCGTAACTTTGCTTTGAAGGTGATGGGAGGGGCTGCGGGGAAAAAGGGGCAGAGAGCTGTTGGAAACTGCTCGACAAAGTGGGGGTGATTCGACCCCTCAGATTTCCTTCCAACGTTCTCACCTCTGACACTGAGCTCAGCGGTCGACTGGCCGTCTTTGGTCTTGCAGGTGTATTTCCCAGCATCGCTCTCGTCCACGTTGCAGATGATCAGTTCAGTGAGATTTGCCTCCTGCCTCATCTCGTATTTGTCGCCAGGCTTGAGGATCACTCTTCCTTTCCTCCAGTCCACCGGCGCTCCAGGTTTGGAGAGCTCGCAGCACAGAACTCCTCTGTCTCCTTCCTTCACCTCCACGTTCTGGACTTCCTGTTTGAACGTCACTGGAAGGGCTGAGAACAAAGCGACACGCTCTCCTCAGCTTGACGTCGTGAAGTCTTTTCGATTTGCCACACGTGGAGTAACGTCTCACCTCTCACTCTGACGAGCGCCGACGTCACGGCGCTGCCGGCCACACAGCTGTACTCTGCAGCGTCCGCGAGCGTTAACTCCGAGATCAGCAGCTCCGACACTCTTCCCTCCCGCTTCATCTGATATTTCGCTCCTTCCGTCAGGAGCTGAGCATCTTTCCTCCACTCGACCGGGACCCCCGGCTTGGAGAGCTCACAATGCAGAGTGACGCACCCCTCCTCCACGGCTTCCAGGTTCTTTAACTTCTGCTTAAATGTCACCGGAACCGCTGCGGAGCAGACGTAAAAAACCACACTCAGTCACACTGACGTCTCACTCTGACGTGTGACGGGCGTCGCCCACCGGTGATGACGACGGTCGCGGTGGTTCTGATGTCGTCACACACGCAGCTGTAGACGCCGCCGTCCTCGGGTTGGCTCTTCCTGATGAGCAGCTCCAGGTTGGAGCCGCTCTGCCTCATCTGGTTCTTCTCCCCGTTGGTCAGCACGTCGTCCCCCTTCATCCAGAGGACCGGCAGCCCCGGTTTGGAGAGCTGGCAGCCCAGTGTCACCGCGTCGCCCTCCTGCACCTGAAGGCTCTTCAGCTCCTGGGTGAATCTGACGGGCCGTTCTGGAATCACACACGACATGAAAGCGCTGGCAGGGAACGATGCGTCTTTCTTTCACACAAAGGTCAATCAAAGGTCATCTGATGGAATTGGATCAAACATTGGGTGAAAGAAGGAATAACAAACTCTCTGTATCTTAATATCCGGATTACTTGATCCCGACGAGCATAAAATAGGAATTTCCAAAGAGGAATCTTCCCTGTACTCACCATTCACCACGATCCTGGCTGTGGTCCTCTGCTCTCCACACACACAGGTGTAATCTCCAGCGTCATCCAAAGAAACACCTGCAATCTTCATCTCCAGCTGCAGCTCCTTCTTCCTCATCTGGTACTTGTCTCCGTTCCTCAGGAGCTCCCCCGCTCGCCTCCACTCCACCGAGGACGTCGGTTTGTTGAGCTCGCACAGCAGAACCACGCAGTTTCCTTCCACCACCTCCTGGTTCAGCAGCGGCAGCTTGAAACTCGGTGGCAAACCTGTCATTCAAAGAAAACACACACACACACACACACACACACACAAAAGCCCTCACTCAGGCTGCTGAGAATGAGTCCATCTCAGGGAACCCCCCAGCTCACCTTGGACCGTGAGCTCGGCGCTGGACTGACAGTTTCTACTCTTGCAGGTGTATTTCCCAGCATCACTTTCCTCCGCGTTGTTGAGGATCATTTTCGTGAACCGTCCCTCCTGCACCATCTCGTATTTGCCTCCGGGCCTCAGGATGACTCTTCCTTTCCTCCACTCCACCGGCGCCGTGGGTTTGGACAGCTCACAGCAGAACACGGCGCTGTCGCCTTCCATCACCTCCACAGGCTGCAGCTCCCGTTTGAACGTGACAGGAAGTGCTGTGATGGCCAGAAACAAGACAGTTCACATCTTTCCATGTCTGCTCAACACGTTTTCTTACACACTCCTTGAAAGGGCAGAAGGACAGAGCATGATCGGCATCATTTAAATCCTTTTAAATAATCAAAGACGGACTGAATCTGCGTGAACATTGTTCTCCACAGTGTCTGCAAACGTACGTTTCACTTTGACCTCAGTGCTGGTTTTCTCGTCTCCTGTGATGCAGCTGTACCTCCCGGCGTCTTCCGGCTGAACCCTGACTATGGTCAGCTGAGCCGCCCTCCCTTCCTGCTCCATGCGATACTTTCCTGGAGGCACGGCCTCAGACAGCAGCTGACCGTCTCTCTGCCACTGCACCGGGACGTCTTTCTTGGACAGCTCACAGCGTAACGTCAGGTCGGACCCCTCCTCAGCCTCCTGGCTCTTCAGGCTCACTCTGAACGTAGCGGGAACCGCTGGAAAAGCAGAGTCTGTGACCATCTGAGTATATCTGAGTACATGTAAAGACAGTTACAGACCAACCCCGGTGAAAAAAAAAACGAGCAAAACTGCGAAATAAACTATATGTAGGTTTGGAGTACAAGAACAGAGCTCAAATCAAACTAAAGTTCTCATAATGAACAGGTACATCTGAAAAATGTATCATTACAAACTGAAAGTCTTATTTCCTATTTTTTAAAGTCTTTTTTTTCCCCAAATTATTTTGTGATACAATTATCAAAATGAAAACAAACAGATTCTACAAAAACGACAGGTCTGTGTGTGTTTACTTTTCTTCTTGAAAGGAAGGTATGGTGAATCCTTTTTACTTAAGCCAGTCAGTCAAATTGTGACGACTTCAAGACCCGTGAACTGGCTGAGTAAAATATGACATCACTCAAGGGATATACACACAATTCAGATCCAAAAAACCTAATTGTCATTAAATGAATCCAGACACGTTGGCCCCCATTCACCCACCGACGACTTTCACCGTGGCCTTTGACCTCTGCTCTCTGCAGACACAGCTGTAGACGCCGCTGTCCTCTGGTACGGCGTCTGTGATGGTCAGCTCCAGGACGGAGTTCCTCTGCCTCATTTGGTATTTGTCTCCATTCTCCAGGAGATCTCCTCCCAGCTTCCACTCCACAGGGAGGCCGGGTTTGGAGATCTCACAGGACAGGGTGATGCTGTGTCCTTCTTCCACTTGGATGTTCTTCAGCTTCTGCCTGAAGGTGATGGGAAGAGCTGGAAAACAGCGGGGAGATCAGTAAAGGGAACAGTACTTCAGTCATGACGAGTCTGCATCAGTCAGAGGAACTGAACTCTAAACGGTTCATTACGATCAAATTTGTAGGTCTTGGCTGTGTATATTTCAACAAAACGTTTTGGTTTAAACTATATTTTGGGAAGCTGAAACCTCCTTTATGCACTTTTTTGTACGATTATCAAATATTTACTATATGTATATGCAGTATACATGTGTGCAAATAATAATAATAATATAAAATATACATGTTTAATTATTCAGTTAAATATATAATGAATTAATTTACTATTTATTTTATTATTATTATTTTTTTTACAATCCACATAGAGATTTCTCATTCACATCACTAGTTTTACAGAGACAGAAAACAATCAACGCTGTGAGTCAGCCGTGAAAATAACTTCCTACCGTTCACAGTGAGAGTTGCGGTGGTCTCTACGTTTCCGCAGATGCATGTGTAGAGGTCGCTGTCCTCCGGCGTCACATCCAGGATCCTCAGTTCAATCAGCGCGTCTCGCTGCCGCACGTGATACTTGTCCCCGTGCTCGATGAGCTCGTCCCCCCTCGTCCTCCACTCCACGGGGGGACCTCCTCCCTTCGACAGCTCACAGCGGAACGTCGCCGTGCTCCCCTCTTCGGTCGTCAGGTTCCGCAGCTTCTGCTTGAAGGTGACGGGAAGAGCTGGGGAATCATGAAAACAGAAAGAACGAGCCATGTTTATGTGGTCATGAATGACCAATCCACCCCACAGACTGACCCGGTGACGGTTCTTTACCGGTGATCATCACGGTGGCAGATGTGATCTGGTCGGCGCACACGCAGCTGTAGACGCCGCTGTCTTCAGACACGGGTTTCCATATCACAAGTTCCAGAGTTGTCTCCCTTTTCCTCATCTGGTACTTCACTCCGTTCCTCAGCACTTCCTGTTCCCGCCTCCATTCTGCCGGGACCCCACACTTGGACAGTTCACAGCGCAAAACCACACTGGAGCCTTCCTCCGCTTGCATGTTCTTCAGCTGCTGCGTGAACGTGATGGGAATGACTGGAGGAGAGAGACGACGACGACGAGTGAATCCGCTCAGATATGAGTCAGATGAAGATGCAACTTCCAGTGTTTTTTACATGCAACTTGGCCTAGAAATGTTTTTTTTTACCGTGGACTTTGAGAGCGGCTGTAGTGCGGTGGTCCCGGCACAGACAGGTGTACTCCCCTGAGTCCTCAGGCTTCAGGGCTCTGATGGTGAGCGAATGGACGGTCTTCCTTTGTCTCATCACGTACTTGTCTCCAGCCCTGAGGTTCTCCACACCTTTCCTCCAGTGGACCAGGACCCCCGGCAGCGAGTACTCACAGGTCAGAGTCGCCATCTCCCCTTCTTTGGCTTCGACGGCCTGAAGGGGCTGAGTGAACTCAGCTGGGATGGCTGGAAGGAGACGACGCCGTTACTCCAAAATACTCCGTCACAGATCCCAAAACCGACGGTACCTTTAACCGTTACAACGGCTCTCGTTGTAACAGATCCGGCGCTGCACTCGTAGACGCCCGCATCACTGTTTGAAACCTCCCGGATGGTCAGGCGAGCCTCACAGCCAGAGCGAGAGGCGAAATACCGGGAGGAGTTCCACATCAGGCAGCCGTCTTTGTACCACAGGATGTGACACGGCTTGGAGGTCACACAGGACAAAACCAACCCACCCCCTTCGATGGCCTCACAGTCCTCCAGCGCTTTACAGATGGTGGGACGGCGCTCTGGGGGAAAAGACAAATGAAGCCGAATCGAGGAAATGAGTAAGAACTAAGAGGTAATGACACACAGTGACAGTCTCACCTCGAACCAACAGGGAGGCATACGAGCGCTTTTCTCCCGCCGCGAACGAGATGGTGCCCGTGTCCTTGCGGGCCAGCTGTCTGAATGTGAGGGTGTGGAAGCCCCCTGCCAACATCTGGATCTCATTCAGCTTATTGGTGTAGAGGAGCGTCTCGTCCAGATACCACTTCACCCCGGAGTAGTCGCTGGGACAGATCCGACACCGGAACGTGACCGTGTCTCCTTCTAAACACTCCACGTCCTCCAGCTCATCCAGGATCAAAACTCGCTGGCCTGGAAATCAGAAATCAGTGTCCATCTTACCAATCGACGTTTCATGTCTTTACCTGAAGATTTTACTGTACAGAAGTAGACACAAAGCCTCCACATTAGTGTCGCCCCCCTACACAGAGTGACTACCAGGGTTCAGAGATCAGCCCTGAAGCCGAAGCTCCCAAACGTTCCCTCACCCTGCACAGTCAGCTGGGCGCGGCTCTGCATGGTGCCTACGTCACACGTGTAAATGTCCGTGTCCTGTTTCTCCAGACAGGTGACGGTCAGCGACAGCACCACGCCCTTCTGCCGGATGACGTACTTCCTGCCTGACCTCAGCTCCATCATGCCCTTCAGCCAGGTCACCCTCTTGGCCAGCTGCCTTGTCTCACATTCCAGGGTCACTTTACCCTTTTCCTCCGCTCGCGTGTCCTTCAGCTCCCTCGCAAATGTGTGCTGGAGCTCTGGAAGGAACAGTCAAATATCCATCAATGACAAACTCTGACATAATATCTGAAGGTCAAAGTCAACTTTATTGTCAAATATACTGTATAGGCGTGACAGTTAGGGTAAGGTTTAGTGCTAGCTAACGGATTGTTAGCTAGCTAGGTAATTTAGCTAGCTACCAGTAGCTAGCTAGTAGCTAGCTTTGATATACCGTTGATCATATTAGTCAACTAGCTAGCGAGAATGTAATCTGAATATCTGTTATCTGAAATCACAGGTAGCTTGCAAGCACCCCATACTTCTGTCCTTCCCATACAGTATACATATATACAGTATACACAATAAAAGAACACATTTATTCAAAAGGAAACTATGTATGTTAAATACAATATTTGGAAATAAAAATAAAATACAAAAATAAATATTTAGCTTGTTTTTTGTTTTTGATTTTTTGGGGGTTCATTTATAAAGGTGCATACCTCGGACATCCAGCTTGGCCCGAGAGGCCACTCCGTCGGCCTGACAGCAGTACTCCCCAGAGTCTCTGATGGTGGTGTTTCTGATGAGCAGCCGCGCCAGGTTCTTCTCTACACTCATCTCATACTTGGGGCTCCGCCGGAGTACATGTCCGTTTTTTAGCCAGTGGATGGTGACTTCAGGTTTGGTGATCTCACAGCTCAGCTCTGCATCCTCCCCTGGCACAGTCTTCACATTGAGCAGCTCCCTGAAAATGTGCACCGGTCTCTCTAAGGGGCGGAAAATTGGTTCAAATGTTTTTTTTATACACAAAAACAACTCGGGTATGACGTTCAGCATGGAGAGTTTATCTGAAACCTCACCTTTGACAAAGAGCATCGTCCTGCAGGTTAGGTCTTTAATGGTGAAGACCACGTCTCCAGCATCAGACAATGCAGCATCTCTGATGGTCAGCTTATACCTGCGTCCGTTGTTGATCACCTGGATGCGGCTGTTGCTAACGACCACCTGGCCATTGACGGCCCAGGAGGGTTCGTCGCTGAGAGGATGAGAGAGGTGACACTCAAACGTGCAGCTTTCCCCTTCCAGCACAGAGGTCGTCTTCAGACGATGGACAATAGCGATATGCAAGTCTGTAAAAAAGTATAATATTTGGGCTAATTGATACCAAACGCAGAAGGTGTGAACAAATAAGAATATAACCAGATCATAAAAACACACCAACCGTGTACAGAGACTTTAGCTTTGGTCTGGCTGGTGCCCAGGTCACAGGTGTACTGTCCAGCATCATCCTTGCTCAGTGAATGAACAATCAACGCCATCGACTTCCCCAACTGGCACAGCTCGTGCTTTCCATCGGCTGTCAGGACGACACCATCCTTCCTCCAAACGGGGGTCACCGTGTCTTTGGAGATTTCACACTGCAGACAAACCTCCCCTTCCTCCTCTCCCACCGCGTCCTCCAGAGACCTGAGGAACACCGCCGGCCGCTCTGAGGGGGCACATGCGGCATCGTGTTCATCACTAGTCTTTCAGAGATGAACTCACAGACAGTGTTAGAGAAAGCTGACCTTTGACCCGTAAGGATGTCGTCTCAGAAAGAAGGCCGGCTTTGAAGGTGACCCTGCTCTGCTGCGGCCGCGGCTTCTTGATGGTGAGGCTGTGCATCGTCCCCATGTGCTGGATCCGGTTCACGGCGTTTGAATAGAGGCGGACGTTGTTGAGGAGCCACTCCACGCTGGCGACCACATAGTTAAGCTCACACTCAAACGTGGCCACGCCGTCCTCCTCGATTTCCACCGGTTCAAGGTGCTTAACCAATTTCAGCGTCCGCACTGAAAAAAACACAAAAACAGAATCAGAAATATTTAGAGAAAGTCACAAAACAAAAATGCTAATTTCACAGAATACATGAAATATACATACAGCTATATATGTACATATGTGGACTCACACACCAAGATGCCCGACTCCCACCTACCTTCTACCTTAACGCGGGCCGTGCTCTGTGACCCCCCAGCCATGCAGCTGTATTGCCCTTCATCCACGCCAGTCAGGCCGTGGATGGTCAGCTGTGCGCGCCGGCCCTCCTTCTTCATGCCGTACTTGTTGGAGGATTTCAGAGCCGTACGGCCTTTAAACCAGCGCACCACTCTGGGGGAGGGAGCAAACTGGCAGCTCAGCGTCACAGAGCTGCCTTCTTTGGACTCCACGTCCTCCAAGTGGTCGAACACCTGGAGAGGTCGCTCTGGAAGAGAGGGAAGAGCAACTTGAGTCTTTCACTACAGAGGGGGTGTGCAGTAGTTGCTTCTCCTCTCCACTGTGAAAACTCTAAATCGTACTATTAGTTATACAATCTTACTAAAATACTAAAAGACATCACTTGAAACGGTCATGTGTTTTTCTGCTTGAACACCCACCTTTCACCGTGAGCTGAGCAGACGATCGACTCTTGCCGGCCATGAACGTCACCGGCCCGGACATGGAGCTGTCTGTGGAGGCGAGACAGAGGCTGTGGAGCGTTCCCTCCCTGGAGATGTTCACCACCGCACTGGGCTCCAGCACTTCACCGTTCAGGGTCCATCGGGGGGGTCTGCCCGACTTCAGGCTGGTCTCCACCTGGAACAGCGCAGCTTCTGGCTCCATCACCTCCACTGGGCTCATCCAACGTACGATCCTGATGGCCTGCTCTGCACGGACAGCCATCAAAACCACTTCCTGTTACTGACACGACCTCTGACCCTTTGGAAAACCCGCTTGAACACTCTGTGACAGCAAGCGTCTCACCCTCCACCAGCAGCTGGCAGGAGGTTTTGTCATCCCCTGCGTCACAGGTGTAGACGTCCTCGTCTGAGGAGCAGACGTCATCGATGGTCAGCTGCCTGTAGACGTCTTGGCTGATGAGCTGGTACTTCTTACTGGACACCAGCTCCTTCATGTTCTTGTACCACCGGACCTGAGCGTTGGCTCGGGACACCTGGCACTCCAGCAGACCTCGATGGCGATACATGGCTATCTTCACCCTCAGCGGACGCACTATTTGGACCGGGAGCTCTGAGCAGAAACAGAGTTTGAACATGATCCGGCACCGTTTGGGACTCGATGTCCAACAAATGGTCCAAACTGTCAGTGGCTCACCTTGTACTGTGAGGGTGGCATAAGACGAAACACGCTCTGCGGTGAATCTGATCTCTCCAGCGTGCTCAGGTCTGACTGACTTGAAGGACAAGGTGTGGCTTTTACCTGAAAAAAATACGCAAATCATATGCAAATTACCCGGGTTATTTGTACATAACCCGAAAACACGGGTAATATGCACACCACCTCTCCTTCTGGGTTGTAGGGGTTCGTCCTAGGGTTAGGGTTAACGCGAGCTAAGCTAGCTAAGCACATTAGCTAGCTATCATAGCTAGCATATCATCGCTAGCTAGCTTTGATAATGTTGATAATGTTAGCTAGCTAGATGTAATTAATTCATATAAATTACCGTTAACTTCTATTTATGCATTTTATTCTCTTTAGTTAGTGTCGTTTTTACTTTATTGCCTTTGAGTTGTTGTTTTTTTGAGTTTTTCACGTTTTTAATGAAGCACTTTTTACAGTACAAATAAGATTTGTCTTGTCTTGTCGGAAAACTTGGGTAGTTTCCAAACAACCTGCCCTTCAGGGTTGTACACAAAAACCTGGGTAATTTGCATTGAAAAAACATTGAAAAAACTGGACAATCGCCATCCTCATCCTTCCTGTGTGTGTGTGTGTGCGTGTGTGTGTGTCTCAGTCCTCTTTTGGGACGATCCATAGATTTTTTTTTCCATTGTGGATGCTGTGGCTCTGAGTGAGAAGTCACCAAAGCGGTTTTAAAGAGGAGTGGACTCTCAGCTCGGTCCTGTGATTTACCCTGATGTCGGATCTTGATGTTGTCCCCGTGTCGGATCCTGCAG
>JBBMJM010185496.1:0-20248 GCA_037832705.1 Centriscus cristatus | reverse complement strand
CACTGATATGACTGACTTTGGTGTCAGTCTTGCAGCACCTCGTCCTGGGAGATGGGTAGGGGGAAGCAGTTGGAGGGCGGGGGTCAGGGCTGCTGCAGAGGTGCCCTGCTCGATTTCTTCTACCATTTCCTTCATGTTTCTGTCCCAGACCAAAATGGTGGAGTTCCCAAGGGAAGCTGTACTGAAGCTCTGTTTGATTATTAGTCTGTCTTGACCCATGTGGGGGACGTTACATCCCAGATGTGAATGAAGTATGTTTACAAATGTGTAGCTTTGAACATGTGTGTTGTCTGGGAGCCCCATGTACGTCAGAGTTTAGAAGATATTTTCTGAAGTGTGTGTGCATGCACGTGAGCATGTGCGTGTGTGTGTGTGCATGAGCATTTGAACGTGAGCATGCACGTGGACATGCACGCATGTGAGCAAGTGTGTGCACACGTATGTGTGCGCATGTATGTTGTGTGTGTGCAGGTAGAAAGTCAATCAAACCCATTTTCATGTGGGAGAACCACATGTTTTGGTGTTTGCTTGTATGTCAGAGGTCATTTGTGGGCGTGGGGGTGGATTGTGTTGTGGGGGCTTGGAGGTCTGTGTAGGTGAGTGAGAGTTTGGAGTTGGATATGCTGATTGGGCTGGAAAGCAAAATATTGTTACTTTGTATCGTGTAACGCCACCTGATAGGCAGGGTTGGGGGGTGGGAGGGTCGAGGCGGGGTAAAACCATAATGCAATGTAAATAGTGGTCATCAATATAATTTGAAAAAGAGTGGAAATGGATGAACTGTGTAAATTTTCAGGCAAATATATGGAAGAAAAACATTTTTACAGCGTGTCTTTCCGGCGGTTGGGTCGATTGGACCCAAGGGACGGACAAGGGTTAGATAAAACCTGGATGATAAATCCTGATGGTAATTTCTGTGACGACCCATTCAGAGGTCACATGTTACTGCAGCAGATGAGTAAACTACATCAGCGCTTCCCTCACACGCCAACATTTCTCCATAGTCCATTAACTCTACTTCCCCATCCAACAAAGAATATTAATTTGATTACATGTGACAATCTACCAAAGAATAACTGGAACTACCAGCCTTTCCGAGCCAAATGTGTTCATGTATACATTCCTGCAACAGCTGTGAGACTAAACTATTTCCACAAGTCTTTCATAAGATGAATGAAATACATGGGTCCTTATAGATTCAGCTGCATCACATGCATATATAATGTACGTACTGCCTCGTTTGTTCTCTCCACCAAAGATACAAAAGAACTCCACATCAACTTGATTGTTGTCGGGACAGAGGTATCAGAGGGTCTTACACGAACCCAATCACTACAATGATGCAATCTGGAGCCTTCACACGTGCGTGCTCATGCATGTCCATCACATGGGCCACGAGCTCTGCTGTCACAGGAGGGCAGCGTGACACGTTCCCAAATAAGCATGGATGGCCACGCGCGCGCGCGCACACACACACACACACACACACACACACACACACGTACTGTAACTATTTATAGCCCCTGGCTGCTCCTGCTGTCTCAACCGGTTACAACGGCTCCTTGACTCAGGACAGAGACATGGAACGGAGCAGTCGACCCGGCGGTCGGAGTCACGTTTCGTCTATAAACGTCAGGAAGACAAAGCAAACTGAGACACCGACTGACATATTAACCACACATGGTTTAATATCGGTCAACGGACTCGTCCCCAGACCCCCACCAACCCCCAAACACCAGGCCAAAGCCGTGTCGCTGCTACAAATCCACTGAGTCATGCTAGCAAGCTAAAGCTCCCCGCTAACGTCCCCACATCTTACGTGCCTACTGTTACATGGGAGCGCAGACCCTAACCACATTCCCCCCTGTTACAATTTACAAGTCTTAATCACATGAGTTCCACGGAAATCGGCGCCATGTGGGATTGTCCTGCTGAGCGGAGGCTAACATCAGTTAGCAGTAACGGCCATGGCAGCAGATTGACTGGCCATCAGCAAATGCTAGCAGTTAGCTTCAGGAAAAACTGATAGCATCGCTGCCTTTGCTTTGTTTGTTCTTTGATTTTGTTCCCTCTCACATGAAACGTGTATCATAATAAGTAAAAGCAAGATGGACTGGCTTGAGTATTTCTATGAAAATAAAATAAAAGAGCCAAACCGGGTTTAGATACGCTTTCGTTCTTGAAATATGGCTAAAGATACGGTTTAAATGACAAAGTCCTCGGATGCTGGTGGTACTGCTAGCAGATTAAGGCCGGCGGAATAAAGGAAATACTGGCTTTTAGCAAAACGATTATGAGGGGGAAAATTACACAGGAGTAACGTGACGTCTCAGCAAGTTCAGCTATCGATATTTTGAGGAAAAGGGTAAAGTTGTTAACGACACGTGTTAACACAGGACATTGACTTAATAGCATTTAATAATCACTGGCAAAACAACCTAGTTGTCATTTGGCTGCATGGAAGGCTAATCACTCGAACAGAAAACGTTACTGAATATGGATACAATAGTATTAACGTTCATCGACGACCGTTCACATCAGAAACTTCACAAACTACTGATGCTAACTTAGCCGGCGGTCATTGAGTTCATTTGGATATTACCTTCTGTGTCAGGTAGACGTCAGTTTCTGTCGACACGGATGTTTTAAATAACTGGATTTACGTTAAATCTAACTAGGGTCGTCTAGGTAGGTCGTCTGTGCCAATCTGGGTGTTCCTCCTCGGATACAGTGCCCTCTCCGGTGATATCCCTGATGTCCTCTCCGTCTCCGGAGCTGAGTTTAGGTAGCATCTGTTTTGTCTTACGCGTTGTGTTTACGTACTCCCGTTTCCGGTGGACGTCACGGAAAGTGTTTTACTCTGATAGGAACGCAGAGTACAGCTTCCAGAAAATTCCAGACAATTCTGAAAAACAAACCTCACTCGTTTAGTACGCCAAGAATAATAAAATTGGAATTGTTGTTTGCTACACGGTTCGCATCGCGGTGGGGAAATGAAGAAGCAAAACAAGTTAGAAAATACATGATGCCTTCAGGGACTCAACGGAGTTTCAAGGGAAACTTCAACTTCACAGCTTTTCAAGTTACCCCCATTTCAGTTTTATGTTATTATTGTTATTGTTGTTGTTATTATTATGATGATTGCTGTTGTTGTTATTTCAACTTAAACCCTCAGGGTGAAACTACAACAACAACAACAACACAGGAAAACGGCAGAAACCTTGGAAAGAGGGAGCATCCTGCCTGGGACGGACCATCATGGTGCTATTGCAAATTTCTCCCCTGTGAGACAAATAAAGGTTTATCTTATGTTATCTATATGTATAGACAATGAAAACAATGAGGTGTCACTATGAGGAAGAAGATTCTATCTTCTAAGAGCTGCTAAAATATCCAACAGTACATGTTTGTCCACGCCATCACTGTTCAGCCACGGCTGTGTTAGTGGTCTAAAGAACACAGGAGACCGATTTGACAGAGAAGGCCTGCTTCTCCTCAGAGACCAGGAACAGACTACAGACCGGTAGCTGCTCATATCAATACTGGACTTAAGTGATGTTGCACACCTCTACAATGTTCATCATGTCAACCCACAATTATCCCATGGAACTCTGAGATTCTTGACATATCTCAAGGCCCTTACACACCATTGTACCATTGTACCATCTGTATGCCTGACTCAGCATGGGGATAGATTTATTTATACGGCATTTCTTATGTCGTCTTACATACAACGTGTATGGGAAGTTATTCCCTCTGCTCTCAGAGGATTGTTTTTAGACAAAAAATTGAAACAAATGCAACTGGCTGTAGATTAATGATATTGTTTTATTCCACTTCATTTGTTGTTTATCAAGGTGCCCTGACATGTTCAGTATTGTTGTTGGTGTTGTTATGCCTTGTATGGACGGTAAACGGGTATGTTTGGCTGTGAGTAAGCAGATGGAAAAAACTAGGGTCATGTCCACACATACGAACAATCTTTTGGCTTCTTTGTCTTCTTCGGCGTTGAATCAAGACTATTTGCATCCAGCGGTTTGCGAATGACTCATCATGTTGCAGTTCATATTCTACAACTATTGATGGCGCTTCATATTCACAAAAACGGAAGAGACTGTGGAGTGACACGTCCGTAATTTTGACGTATTACAAGTGATCAATTCACTCAACACGTATTCAATTCAACTTTATTTATATTGCTCAAAATCACAATTTACAACTGTCTCGATGGACTTTATAGTCCGCACATTGCTACACCCCCTGTTCTAAACTCTGTATTAATATCAAATCGTGTTTTCTTTTGCGTCGCTAACTCAAACTACGTCACGTCCGGTAGTGGATTCCGAGACGGTAAAAGTTAAAATATTTGCAGTTTGTGTTTGTTTAACAATTGTGATGGTTAAATATAAGATGTTGTTAGATTAGTTTGTACTACAGACAATTCAATAAAGTAGTTTTCTTTTGCCGACATCCCGTTTGACTTCTGCCGTTTCCCTGACTCTATGCGAGTGCAGCAGCATAAATATATCACACATGCAGGAACAGGAAGTCAGCCAGGATTCCCGAGGCTTTGCCGAATCACGTGACCACTGGTAGTCATGGGAACGCATTTGCAGCAGACGTGCTCCACCAATCAGACACGTCTAGAGTTTAGCGCACAGCCAATCAGCGTGAAGAGAGCGAGGATTTAAACCAAGACGCTGAAGTACAGCGTTGGCACAGGTTTCTCCGCCATTACTTGTCTGTACTCGTTACAGCAGCGCACATTTCCATTTCCAATGGCTCTCCGAGTTACTAGAGTAAGTGTTTGTTTTACTTTCTGTCAAACGTACTCGTATTTCCGCAACCTGTAATGCCGGTTAATGCTAATGTGTAAAATGCCTGTTTTAGTATTAAAGCTCAGTGGCCCGCTGTGTTGGCCTTTACATTCATCGATCTCCTCATTACTTCTCGAAAAGTTCCCTGTCTTGTGCTAATGCCGACACTTGTGCCGCGTCTATAGTTGCAGAACCGCATGGCCTCCAGCCGGACTGCGCTCGCCGGAACGGCCTGCTCGGTCACCGGGCCCACCCTGAAGCCCCGACCCGCGCTGGGCGAAATCGGCAACATTGCAGTTAACAAAGAGCCCCTGAAAAAAGTAAGGCTTCCTCCATTGTTTAACCTCACAATGTAGGCCATCGTCCAGGAAAGGGCCCTTCTCTTCTCCACTCTGTTCTAATGCCGAAACATGCAGTTTTACCACAAACGTGTGTTGCAAATGTTTGATGGAACGTCTGGACCTGTCATTCATCTTCTGCCTTATCCCCCCGATTCCAGTGGTCAGGTCATGAACAGTCAGTGACCAGTTAATCTCAGCATGCTCTGACGTGGGAGGAAGCCAGAGAACCCATGCACGTAGAGGTGCAAACTCCACTCAGGAACAGGAAGGGAACCAGGGACTGTCTTGCTCTGAGGTGACAGTGCGAGCTGCTGCCCAATCATCAGTTGTTAGAAAGTCACGTTGCCATGAGGGAACTGCAGCTGCCCTGTTTCCCTGAGGGACAAATGGAATTTTGTAAAAAGCTAATTGCTTTTGGTATAAAACCTTTGTCTCAGTGGAGAAACTTGCAGTTTACAGCAGCAACAGTAGTAGCACACACAGAACATAGTAAAATAAAAACAGACAAAATTAAGTTAATAAATGTAACTTGGCTTAAACATTTTTACAAGAATCAAATTGAAATTTACAAATCTAACCTGACTGTACACAATACAGGATGTTATAAACAGTGTGTTCAGTAATATTTAATAAATAGAATTAGAATAGAGGCAGCAGGAATCAAGAGTCCAGGAGTAAAGTGAAAAGTGTCGCGTCAGAGACAGTCAGTCCCGTTTGTTGTACAGTCTGACAGCAGTCGGCAGGAACGAGCGACGGTACCTCTCCTTCACACATCATGGATTGTAAATTCCCTTTGGATTTCGATGTAACTTACACGGCCTTAATATTACAGAACGTCAAGCTGGAGGCTGTCAAAAAGACAAAGGTATCCAAAGCTGGAAAGGCCGACCCCCCACAGGTTCCTGTCGAGCCTGAGGTGCAGGTGAGTGTGTGCCTCTGCGCTGACACTGAGCAAACGGCTCCTGGGTGTGGTCTTCAGGACTCTCTCCTTGCAGGTGCTGCCTGATCCGACCTCCCCCACACCGATGGAGACTTCCGGCTGTGAACCGGCCGACTTGTGTCAAGCGTTTTCGGACGTTGTGCTTCACACTGCGATCAGGGATGTGGATGCAGATGACTATGACAATCCTATGCTCTGTAGTGAATATGTGAAAGACATCTACAAGTACATGCGGCAGCTGGAGGCAAGCAGCTTTACACACACCCCCACCCCCACCGCCACTATTCCTCTGACTCGGGTTCTGGTCTGCTCAGGTTGAGCAGAATGTCCGAGCCACCTACCTGCAGGGTCAGGAGGTCACCGGGAACATGCGGGCCATTCTGATTGACTGGTTGGTGCAAGTGAGCCTGAAGTTCCGCCTGCTGCAGGAGACGATGTACATGACCGTGGGAATCATCGACCGCTTCCTTCAGGTGAGCAGCATCGCGCCCCGCTGCCGTCTCCTGGGTGACGGCGCCTGCAAACCTCTTCCTGTTGTCTTCAATAGGACCACCCAGTCCCCAAGAAGCAGCTGCAGCTCGTCGGCGTGACCGCCATGTTCCTGGCCTCGAAGTATGAGGAGATGTACCCTCCGGAGATCTCCGATTTCGCCTACGTGACGGACCGGGCCTACACCACCGCCCAGATCAGAGACATGGAGATGAGCATCCTGCGGGTGCTGAAGTTCAGACTGGGCCGCCCTCTTCCCCTGCAGTTCCTCAGGAGGGCGTCAAAGATCTACGAGGTGTGCAGCGACATGTTGTGAAGAACTAGTGCAGCTGTGGCCCCAGCGTTGATGTTAACAGATGCTGCCCCCCCCCCCTCCCCAGGTCACTGCAGAGCAACACACGCTGGCCAAATACCTCCTGGAGCTCACGATGATTGACTACGACATGGTTCATTTCCCCCCGTCCATGGTGGCCAGTGCTGCTCTGGCTCTTACCCTGAAGATCTTGGATGCTGGTGAATGGGTGCGCCCCTTACCTGAGACCACCTCAGATTCATGACGTGTCTGACATTTGAAGGGGGGGGGTGTACTCTGTTCCTTAGAGTCGAGGCAGCATCAGGAGTGATTCTGGGTTTGAACTTGTTCTCCTTCCTGACGTTCCTACTCGTGTGAAGCTGTTTTGACCCTTTGTCACGTGGTGTGAGCCCCCCTGTAGACTGACGGCCCCTCTGACCTCTGCTGTTCAGGATGTGACGCTGCAGCACTACATGGACTACACTGCAGAGAGTTTGATTCCTGTGATGGCGCACATCGCCAAGAATGTTGTGAAGGTGAATGAAGGACAGACGAAGCACATGGTAGGTGGTCCCGTGGTGACCTCGGCGCCGACCAGCAGCCTTCTGTCGACTGACCTGTGATCTTCTTCCAGGCCATCAAAGGTAAATACTCCACCTCCAAGCAGATGAGGATCGCCACGCTGTCCCACCTGAAGTCTTCTGTTGTGAAGGATCTCGTGCACCAGCTCCCTAAATGAGTGTTCTAGCACCATGTGCTGATTTTGTACAGTTGTAACTTTTTTAAATGTTAGTGGTTCACGGACTGTCGGTTTGATTTTTAACCACGTAGAATGTCTGACCATTTTCACAGCGTGGTCCAAGTATCTACAGCCGACCTGGGAATCTCCCAGTGACGTCGCTGTCTGCATGAGGTTCCATTAGCCTGCACCACCTGACGACCTTCAAGTCACAGGAGCTGACATGAGCTTGCAGAGCCTGGTCACTGGTTCAGAGAACAGTGGCTTTTAACTGTTTGTTGATGTGTGACATGTACAGCAGTTCTTATATGGTTTTACTTACCTGTTCTTAATGCATCTATTAAATTACTCAGAGGAAGCTCTGTCCATGTCATACTTCTGGTCACCACTAGAGGCTGCTGCAACACCACAAGCTGACAGTCATTGTCCACTGGGACTGAAGTGTCAGTCTCAACAGAACGATCCAGGTTGAAATGTCCCTCGTGTGTGTGTGGGGGGGGGGTTCTGTCTCCTTGACAAGGAATCGAATGGTTATATCAAATTCTAAAAGCTGCCAGAGGACGGGACTCGGAGAGAAGTTGAAATCCTACAGTCTTGGCGCTGAAATGATTCCCTCCTCCTGTGGGATGTGCATCGTTGGTCTTAGTTACTCCAGGATTGTCCGGGCGCTGACGTCCAGTTGCCATCGTATGACCGATCTTACTACACTTGCAGAGGCAGTTGATGGTGGGTCTGTTTGCTGCCGACTCATCTCTCGGTCCTTTGTTCACCCCAAGTGGAGCACATGCAGCCTGGATCTGAGGTTTCTCAGCTGCTTACAGGACTTCTGTCCTCCAGCTGACGCTGATGAATGTCCAGTTTCTGACTTAATGTAATTGTATCAGTGCTGATCTGAAGTCAGTGGAAAAGCCCCAGACACTGACAGGTTTGTTCTGTTTACATACTCGTGCAGCAGGACGAGAGGCCGGCGTCGCTCACGTGACCCCGCTGGCTGGGGTCCTTCACGGGTTGTGAGTCTGCTTATCACTTTATCCCTCAGACCCTGGGGGGTGGGAGACCCCACCTCCAACACAAACATGACGTTAGCCTGTCTGAGACCACTAGACGAGCTGTTCTCTGGGGTCGGTCCACGACAGACGTGAGCTTCCAGCGCAGAGCGTGACCATGTGACAAAGACCCTCTATCAGATGTTTACATGTGATACGGTTCTTTCCTGCTGTTTCATGTTTGAATCACTTTATAGGAACTCTGAGCTGGATGTGTTCATTATTAGGATTATTACACAATGACTATACTGCAGGAGGTGAAGGTACCTAAAGCAACAGTGTCCTACACAGCTGGTTGGAGCCGTCTGACAGTGAACCCTAACCCCAACCATCCCCAGAGCACGTCCCTTTGCCCCCCTTTCATCACCTTCGGCATTCCCACAGACTCATAAGGACACTTTGGTTGTCCTGGAAAGCTGCTCTTCAAAACTCACACATCATACTGAGCCGTCATACTTGGAGGCTGAGGTCATATGGGCAGCCGTGTCGGTTTACACCATAGATTCCTCCTGTGGAGGCTGCACACACTTGCAGCTGCACGGAGCCTGGTTTGGCCTCCGGGACGGTTTCAGCTCTGTGACATTTCTAGTGATGGAAAAGTGAGGATGAGTGCCATTTAACATGATTCCACAAGGCGGGACTGACAGTCGGTTTCTCGTATTTTTTTTAAGCTTAAATGATCCGTCCCAAGCGACAACAAATGAAGCTTGGAGAAGGTTTGGTGAGGAAGACCTGTTTCTGCCCGCTGATGGTGTTTATCATTGGACTTTATAATGTCCTGGTTACCTCCTGGTTCCTCTCGTTCTCAGTAAGTCTCGTCGTCGCAGGTGACGTCAGCTGTTGTCCAATCACACGGAGGTCCACCTTCAGCTCCTGAAGCTTCTTAGATCATGTTCTCTGTCAGCTGTCTACCGACCTGTACTGCATTCACTTGTCAATTTAAAAAATCTGGGTTTTTTTCTGTTCTATCTTTTTTTGTTTGTTTGTTTTTCGTGACCATTTTTTTCCTGGAAGGAGGAGACGAGATACTTTAACAATTCTTGCGAGAACTTCCCATCTGGTGCTCGGCACCTGCCAGAGACCCTGCGTCCATGGCGACTCTTCTCATGGACATATTTTGTATCCGTGAGACGATTTGAGCGACGGGATCAAGAAGGAGAAGGGACAGAATTAGGTACACGCAGACTATGACAGTCTAACTATCTCCAGCAGACCTGAACGGGCTGTTGGTCTGAACATCGCGGAGTCTGCAGGTCGACAAAGCTGACGCCAGCTACATGATTTAAAGACGCGAGGACGTCCCAGTGTCTCAAATCGAAATACAACTGGATTAAACCAAACCAGCAGGTCCTGTTTGCGTCTCTGGAGCTCTGGAGGAAGGATGGTGCTCTTAACCTAGAAGAAATGCACAGAAAAGCAGAAAAAATCGACCAAATGTTTTTCTGATTTGTCAAGTGCATGCCGTACACTTGGGATGCTTTCGGACCCCCCGTGTGTGCGGCAGGTGCTGGTGCCGTCCATGTCTGTTCATGCATCATGCTATCCCGGGAGACGTCTCTGTGACTCCTCCAGAGGTCTCTGGCTCTCCGGGATTGTGACAGTCGTGATGGACGGACCATGAGCGCCCAGCACCACCAGGGTCTGGACCTACTGGAGCTGCTGCTCCCTCAGAACTCGGTCAGACCTGCGAATGCATCCATCTTTATTGTCTCCTCCGCTGGTTGGATTGTTTACCACAACACTGGTGGTGTCAAGGATTGTTTAGAGACGTCTTGGAGAAGTTGTTCTCATCTTAGTGTGAAGGGATTTGTTTTTAATGTCTATTCTTAAAAAAAATCTGGACCTGTGCTCCAAAGCTCCTCCACACTGGTTGAATAGACCATTAGTGGGATTGAACGCAGCCAAGATGCATTGAGGATCGATTGCCCTCGGTGGAGGTCCGGGCACACGTGGACAGTTTGACTCTTCTTCAGGGGGTGTGGGCCTTTTGTTGAGAGTCATACACTGTGACGTCATGACAGCAGAATGTTTCTTGTGGGACACGCGACAAAACCACCCTGTCCCTGGACCTTAAACTTTGTGGTTGGGGTGGGCACATGAAAGAGCGTTACTTTCTCCGGACGCTCACCTCAACGCACCTGAAAACCTCGTCCACGCGGAGACGTTACCATGATCCTTTTTCAAAAGATTTCCATGAACACAGAATTGTCTCTTCTTTGAGTTCCTTCTCCTGAGCCGGGTTGGTCACCACAGACACGTCTGCGTGGCTCCAGGAGCCAGATGCTCTGGAGAACTGACTACAATGAACAATCACGCACACGGGGCGTCTGACATCCATCGGTCTGAGGACGTTTATGTGTTCGTGCAGATCTCGCTGTCCTTAAAGCGCAGAGGACTCTGTCCTTTTCCATGTTTATTCAATCTCGCCCCATTGAGGGAATTTGCAAGTCAGCACTGAGGTCCAGAAAGAATGAAAAGCTTCGCTTCAGACCTGTCACAATTTCAGCAGTACAGATCTCACCCACAAGTGGATCATCCAAAACCAGAGTCGAAGGTTTGGAGCTGCCTCCCAGTCTAAACACGTCCAACATGGCCGGAGGTTGAACAAGTGCACCGTTCACAATGAGCACGTCCACATTCTCACCTCCCGTCCACCGCGTCTGCACGTCTCACTTCAATAATGACAAAGTCAAACAAACAGCCGGCCCACGGCAGCGCTGGAAGCCGTTCTGTGGGGTGCAAATAGGTTCGGAGCTGGCAGGCAGAGCGAGGACTTGGGGCTTACGAGTGGACTGAACCACAAATAAACACAGGGGCATTCATTTCTACAATTTATTGATTTTCAACCAAAAATCCCGTGCTTCATGAACTCTGCTGACCTTTGGTGCTTAATGGCACACGGGGGAAAGAAAGGACCCCATTGAACAGTCGCATGTTTGAGCCAGGTGGCGGGAGAAGGATCTTCTCTGAACTCGTGCTGGTCAGCAGAGGCAGTCCGGGTCAGTTCCATCGAGGAGGGGGAGGTGGGGGAGGTGGGGGAGGTGGGGGATACATACACATTCTGCACATATGTTATGATGAAAAGTTTTGTTCCATGATACCTTTAACAAACAAGTGGCCACCTGGAGCCAGTGAGTGGACATGAATTCGGTCCTTCCAAATGAAGATCCAACGTGCACGTCGGTTCACGGCCATCGAGACAGAGTCTGCTGCTTTTGCTCAGAAACTGTTCAATGTTTTTTCGGAGTTGTTACTATTCATACTGTTCATTTCTGCTGACATTCACCGTACCAACACCGACAACAATTCCACATGTCCCGTGTCTGTGAACGAACAAGGATTCGTAGGAAAATCAATCAGAACCAACTATCATTTTCCTGAGGGGGTAATTATCCTTGATGGCAGCGCCATCTGCCCCCCGACTGTATGTACTGCATCATGTGCAGCTGCCTTCACGGAACCCTGAAGTCCAACGACGACTCATGAGCCCAGAATCAGCGACGAGGTGGGCTTGTCCCTTGTCTCGCACTCAGTCTCGGCCCTTAGGTGTGGTGGGGGTCAGCTTCTTCACATCCTTCTTTGTCATCCTCAGCACCGTCCGCCACAGTGAACGGGTGATGTAGTGTCTTCTCGTGAGGGTCCGGTCGGGTTGTTCACGAGTCGTCGGCGTGTCCTGTCCATGCTTCCTCTCCTCACCCTGGCCACATGTCGCCCTCAGCTCCATCCTTCCATAACGGGGACAAATGGCTGACGAAGAAGGTCCCAGACGCTCGTTTCATCGGTGCAGCTCGAGATTCTTTTTAGATTTTCAGCCACATCTGTGTTTTGTCGACCAAACAGATGAGGACGTGTTTGAAGGTCACTCGTGTTTGCAGCAGCCGGTTCTCTTCAGTTCTCTTCACCACATTCATGAGCTTCACTTCACTGGAAGAACCCGTGGTGATGGATTGTGGAGGACATCAGTAACTTCTCCCAATAATAGTGTGTGTCCACTGTGAGTGTGAATCTTCACCACCAACAACCGACGGGTGACAACAGGCAGACCTCAACATACCGACCCCGAACCCCCTTGAGCCCCGTTAGAGACCTAGCGTCCGTCCACATACGTCTGGTCCCGCTGACCCTCGCGGTCAGTCCCAGTTGGACGAGTCCGTGCCAGCGTTTGTGCTCTTTGTTGGTTCAGTAATGATGGGAACAAGCTGACGGATGAATTCCGTGCGTGCTGCTGCGATGATAGTTTGTTGATGCTGATGCTGACTGTGTTTATGAGCCGTGTTAACAGTTCGGGGTTTATGTACGAACAAAAATAGACTTTTCCAAAAGCTCTTAAATGTTTTTTGTGTTTTGTTTTTAATGCTGGAAAAGTCAGCGCCTCAGCACCGTGTGCTGGTGTCTGCCGTGAGTCGTAACGGGAGCTGGATGGTGAGTCAGGCAAACGCAGCGTTGGACACGGGATAAATCAGTGGGGGGAGGGGGAGGGGGAGGACAGACGCCGCCGCTCCTGCTGACACGTTGTAAATCAACCTCTGGGGTCACTTGGTCGTCTCCTTTGTTTGACAGAGACTCTCCTCCACTGGGACCTCAACCCCCACCCCCACCCCCACCCCCCGCCTCCTGTATCCTACAGCACACTCGCATGACGAGTGTCCGACACATGTTGCACAAACACACTACATATCTGAATGCACGTACGGGACAATGGTCAAAGGATCTCATGAACTCGTTCCCAGAGGCGTCGTCGGTTCCTCCTGAGCTCAGGACACGTTTGAACAGTCCCACGAGACAAGACAACCCCATTTCGACCCCATTGCATTGTGGGTAATGCAGATACAGGCTTGATGAGGACAAAGGAAAATCCACCTGCACCAAGTTGCATCTTCTGTCACAAGGAAATGGAGAAGAAACGCTAGAAAATCGGTCCGCCTGACGCCACACGATCCGGGGAGAGAGAGAATGGAGGATGCTCTGTTCTGCTCTCGTGATGAGTCCAGCGTGTTCTGTGGACCACCGGACGGCGTGGAGACCAACATCGACACCAACACAGCTGTGTCCACCCGTGCTCCGCATTCAGCGCTGAGTCAGCACTTTGGTAAATTGAAATGAGTCTTTTCTCAGCTTTCACCTTGGGAAGGTGGGCTCCTCCTCTGAAGGAATGTTTCTCCTGACATGACGGCGCCGATGGAGCTGATCTGATCACACCGTGTAATGAATCGTGTTTGCTGTGTGTCCTGCTCCGAGGATTTTTCCTCATCGTGAGAAATGAGACGATGAGCCGTCTCTTCCCTGCTCGTCACTTGGAAGGTTCACACATCATCGATGTCAGTCAGGGCTCTTTTCCGTTGTTTGGTTGTCATCGCTCACAGGCTCCTCGGGGACGTCCCGGTGAACAGAAGCACACGTATCGATTGTAGTCGTCAATAAAGGCCCGTTTCCTCCTGACTATTATACTAATGCACTGAGGCCTCGCAGGCCAGCTCCTAAATTATTCACAAGGCCCCCACACCAGCCACGTCCTCCATTAGTGCTGGGAGGAGGGGGCGGTGGTGATGATGATGATGTCACCTGGCCCCACGGAGCCACACAAGGGCACCTGGGACCTCGTGATGGAGTCAGCGGTATCGAGGCACAGTTCTGCTGGAAGTCTGAGGAGACATCTGCCTCTGCAGGTCACTGTGTGTGTGTGTGTGTGTGTGTGTGTGCGCTTACGTAACGGTGAAATATGAAAACGGGAGAAGAATGGCAGATGCTGCAGACGGACACCAGAGAGGTGTATGAACAGACGTGAGATGAAGGTCGTCTCTCACACGGAAACAGGCGTGTTCTTACAACACGGATTCGTCTCCGTTTAGCTCTAACGAAAGAAGAACACTGATGTGATTTGCGAAATCGAAGCTTTTGCTGAATTTGACATCATATACACCATATTCATCAACTTGGTCTATTTTTGCTGCAGCAATGCTCATTTCATTTGTCGTTGTTTGACGAGGAAAAGAGGTGGAACATTTAAAGCAAACATGTGTCGAGCCTGACTGGAAACTTTCCTCTGTACTGACCTGATCAGAAGACGTTCAGAAGAACGTGATGATGGACTGACTGCTGAAGAGGACAGAGACCATCCTGGCAGCTGCTCCTCCTCCTCCTCCTCAGCCTGAAACTGACGTGGAGTCATGTGGAAACTCAGATTGAAAAGAACCGCAGTGGATGACTGGCTGATTGTCAAACGCCAGCACTGGGTGAGACGTGAGACGTGCAGCAGAAGTCTGATGAACTCAATCAACAGAGCGTTTCTCTGTTCTGCACAATCAGACATGATGACTGATCCTGATAACACGCTGAGTAACCACCGTATCCACCAGTGACCTCAGACTGACTCTTGTCAGCGGCTATGAAAACAGGAAGCAAAAAAAACCATTGGCATTTTCACTTGGAAATAATATCAGACTTCAGGCTTCTTGTTGAGAAAGTACATGAGACAGAAAGAAGCCATGTGAGGTATTTCTGGTGCCCTGCTGGTCCACTTCTGGCTCATTTCGGGGAAGTTCAGCTCATATGACTGAAACAGTGGGAAAACAGTATGTTCCTTCAGAGGAGAAGGTCAGGAGAAGTCCCCGTCCCTGTCTGGGCAAAGGGACGGGGTCCGGCTCAGACGAAAGCAGCAATGTAGATGGTCGATGACCGTAGCCGTTGACGTGAGGTTAAACGGTGAGGATCACCCAGGACTGACGTCCAGTGCGTATGTCCATCCACTGAGGGTCCGTACATCAGCTGCGTCTGCTGTCATGGTTTCACATTGTACAAAGGAATCTGACGGAACACCTGTGGAATATTCTTTCATATGTGTCTTCTCCGTGTGTGTCTGAGCACAGTGTACTCACGTGCACCCGCCGACACGCACGTATCACCACTGTATCTTGTCGGTAACAGACAAATACGTCTACTTGGTCTAAAATAATTTAGACCAGGTTTCTTTTGGTCTTGTGCGTCATCTATGAACACACCATCATTTTAGAATGACACGCCCAGAAAGTTAATGTCCTTGTTAGAAAATGACAACTGCACCTACAGTAAACCTAAACCTAAACCTACATCTGAACAGCCATCAACCATCTGAGGTCCAACGATATACGAGCACAGAACTACCCTCCAATATGACCCAGAAGAGCGTTTCCTCACGGAGCGCCTCAATGTCCTTCCCAAGTTTAGGGTCACTTAGGCATCTTCCTTTGGCAAACCCGTCCATCACTCCCTGAGCTGCGGATGAGGCCTTTCCCACCTGGAGACGAATGCAAATTGGTATTGCTGGTAACCTGTACGTGGAGGGGGCTTTTGCCTCTTTCCAGTAAATGTTTAATTCACTGATTCACTGATTTTCAAGTACTGCTCCGACTACATTACTCCAAAACAAAGCTGCATAAAATGTCAGAATTCTCGCCTTTGTGTGAGAAATTTCAGTCCATACAGACGACCCTATCTCTCTGCCCCGAACTTCAAAACCATCGGCATAAAATATTAGATTTCCTTTTGTTGATTTGGGGGATTCAACTAGACACAGATCTAATTTTAATAATTCTGGGAAAATCCAAGGGACTAAGGAGGCTCTACACTGCAGGGCAGCACCTTCTGGTATATGACTTTATAACAGCAAATCAAATTGATCCTACTTAACAAGAGGAAGAGAGAGGTCCCCTCATTTCATCATTGGCTGATGGATTTCAGACACCTGACATATCGTGATGCCCAGACTTCCCCCTCCCCGTCCACCTCCTCTGGCTCTTCCAGGAGGACCCTAAGGCGTTCCCAAGCCCAGGTGACATAGTCACTCCAGCGTGTCCTGGGTCTTCCCTGGGGTCTCCTCCCAGTGGGACATGCCCAGGATACCTCCCCAGGGAGGCGTCCAGGGGGCATCCGATACAGATGTCCGAGCCACCTCAGCTGACTCCTCTCGATGTGGAGGAGCAGTGGTGCTACTCTGAGCTCCTCCCAGGTGACAGAGCTCCTCCCCCTATCTCTAGGGGAGCGCCCCCCCACCCATTTTAGCCCCTTGTATCCGAGATCTTATTCTTTCGGTCATGATCAAGAGTTGATAATCACAGGTGAGGGGAGGAACGTAGATTGACCGGTAAATCTTCACCACAACTGACCAGTGCAGAGACTCTATTAATGAGGCCGCTGCACCGATCCGTCTGTCAATCTCACGCTCCATCCGTCCCTCACTCGTGAACAAAACCCCAAGATACTTGAACTCCACTTGAGGCAAGGACTGTCCTCTAACCCGGAGGGGACCTGCCACCTTTTTCCGGTCGAGAACCATCGCCTCAGACTTGGAGGTGCTGATTCTCATCCCAGCTGCTTCACACTGGGTTGCGAACCGCCCCAGTGCCCGCTGACGGTCCTGACTCGAAGGAGCCAACAGGACAGCATCATCCGCAAAAGGCAGAGATAAATTCCGGTGGCTTCAGAACCAGATCCCCTGGTCCATAAAGATAATGAACAGAACCGGTGACAGGGCAGCCCTGCCTGAGACCAACATGCACCGGGAACAGGTCCGACTCCTGACGTATAGAGACCGTACAGCCATAAGCAAAGGGCCCCCGATGCTTCCAGGAGTACCTCCCACAGGACGCCACGATGCCACCAGTCCACAAAACACATGTGGACTGGTGGCACTGGTGGTTTAAATATATTTGAAACACAGAAATCTTACTTTAAAAGAAAATCCCTTTTTTTATCTAAATCAATCAATTAAATCATAAATTCAGTCTAGATATTGTGAGTGTGATAAATGACTATTCTAGTAGGAAACTGATGTTTTCAATGGAATACCTACGTAGATGTGCAGAGGCTATTTCCACCAACCACCATCCCGTGTTCCAATGCTCCATTTTGTAAACTCATCATGTGAAAGGGTGAACGGTGATTAGAAACCCAATAATGCTATGACCTGAAACCTGTGACAATGGTTAGTTGTCATTCAACACTGTTCTTCTTGTGTAAATCTTTTTCTTGTCTTTTGCCATTCCCATGATTTCACAGATGTACTTCAGTGAAGATCTCCTTTCTCCTCCGATCGGAGCCCCGTGCCCCACTGCTGAAAGCTGCTGATCGCTACGGTGATAATTCGCGTCAAAGGTTCAACATCAGTCTGCATATGTGCGATGAACACGTCCACACGAAGCCTGAATTCCGTCTGAGTCGTGACGAGAGTGTGAGTGAATGAAGTCATTGTGCAGAACTTTCACCTGCTTAAGTAGAAAAGTGCTCTGTAAGTAAAACAAATACTCCCTTCAGCATTGAAACATTTCTTGGTCCAGCTATGATTCTCTAAACGGGAGCTATGTATGACGCATTTCTCATATCGCTGGTCTCTGGTGACTGACAGCTACTCACGACAAGATGCTACAATGACTATTTGAACAGGGATTCAATTTGCATTGGATATCTGAGAGCCCTTTGGCGCCAGATGTCATGTGACCGGTTGACCAAACTCTGTCAAGTGGACAAAGAAAGGAGACGGACCAAATTAGATTTCATATCAGGTTTCACTGTGAGAGAGACAGAGCGTCATTGTCACTGCACTTAAAGCCGTAAATCTCCTCGTTAAACATGATCTGTCCGACTTGAGGCAGATGGTCAGGCAGATGTTCACGGACACATTTGGAATGGTTTTACAAGATTTCTGCCAATTAGTATTTGTACTGACACCAAATATCTGGTGCTCATCTCTGCAGTGGGCAAAAGTCCCCAAATGTGGGCATCTGACATATATCAGAACAAGTTGTAATACTAAGGGACGGCATTCAAGTTATTTATGTATTAAATGCACTAGCCTGTGCATGTAGGATGCCCGAGTTTTACAGCAAACAATCGTAGGTAACTGGATGTTCTCGTCTGAGGAGCTTCCTCAGATCTAAACTGACCAGTGGGGAGTTAATAACGCTAATCATTGATTCACACTCTGACTACGGTAACAAGCAGTCAGTCGATCTCTTTTGTACCATGACATTAACACACTATTAATCTGACATGTCCCAACAAAGTATTCAACAACAGTTGTTCAGCTCCATTTTGCGTAAAAAGATGAGTAGATGTTCCAAGTCTCAGGCTCATATACCTTTGTAATTCTTATTTACAAATACCATTGCAGGGGCATGTATGAGTGGATGTACACTCAGCTTTATCTTGACAGCCCAGACAGAATAATCACTTTGCCAAAAACGCTTCCATATGTTACTTTCCCCCCGTATCTCAACGAGGTTGGAGCCATTTGCCGTAAACTGTGCAAGACGAATAGTGTTGAGCAAACAAAAACCTGCCGAGAAACACAGATGACTCTTTTCCTGCTATAATTAGCCTTCCTGTGTTGACCTTTTTCCACTGCGACAGCTGTTTCAGCTATTTCCAGCAAAAGATGAAGAGGTGCAAAACTGTGTTCAGTGTCTGGATTCACTGATTTCTGTGATTAACGCGCAACACTCCGGTCTCTGTAGTCACCAAACGTTAAACACAAAGTTGCAGCAACTTCTGTGTGTTTTTGTATATACGACCGTTTGAATGTCTGGTGTCGCCCAGAACGTTTCAGTTTTACATCTTCTCTAAATCAACAGTTTTCATCTGTGCAAACAGAACTGCACAAAGGTTTTCTAATCATCATTGACCTTTTCACATGATTAGCTGACAAAATGTAGCATTAGGACATGAGGACATTAGGACATCAGAGGGACGGTTGGTGGAAAGAACCTCTGTCGATGGACGTAGATGTTCATTAGTTCATCAGTCATTTACCACGTCTGGACGAGTCCGATTCATTTAAAGTTCTTGTCATTGAAAAAGGGAGGCTGGGCCGAGACCGCCCCACTGGGCCGACCGCCCGGGTTGGTGGGGCCGGTGCCCTGGCCTGGGTGTGTCCTGTCTAGCGGTTGGGGGGTCTGGGGTCCCCGGGCCCTGGGCGCCTGTGGGCTGTGGGCCCTGTACGGAGAAGTTCATCTTCAACTCACCATGGACAAAAAAGCTCAGAGAGGTCAGGACACTTTCCATTGAACTGACTATTTGATTTTATTATTTTATTGCTTTACTATTTGAGCGCCTGCTGATGGAGATAGGAGCTCCCTGTTGTCCCACACGAAAACTGTCCCTGACTGTATGGTTTTGGAGTTGGAGCCTGACTGGACTGAACTTTCCTCCTGTACTTCAGTATATAAGTGTAGCACAGCAAGTGAAGGTCTTTTTTCCCCCAACCCTCCACAATCTGCATTAAACTGGATTTAAGACCTAGATAACACAACCCTACCCAAAGAGCAAGCTAGGATGCAGTGAATTGATGATAACCCTCTTCACATTAATATCGCACACGGGAGATTCACAACAAGCATGTGGTTAATCTCACATGGTGAGAGAATCAGTGTCATATGTATTAAACCCCTAAAACTATTAGTTGAAGCAAGTAGATCCACCTAAAACCATCAAATCCACAAAACAAAGACACGCAGCAACAGCAGGACATAAATACACAAGTGGATATACGAAACGCAAAACGAACTGCAAAATTTCTCCACCTATATGTTACAAAAGTTTGTGATGAATGATG
>JBBMJM010185286.1:9512-20257 GCA_037832705.1 Centriscus cristatus | reverse complement strand
GATTGTGTGCGTCATCACTGTTTCATCATTTAACAGGAAAGCAAATACATCACCTCTCATTGCATTGATCTTTATTACTTCACTTAATTTAAAAAAACAAAAACAATTGTCATTATAAGAGTAGTGCAAGGATGATTCAACAAGCATCTTACATTCATTTCATACAGATGGTTCATACAGATTAATATGAACCACGTTCAGAAGAACATTATAAAAACCTACACACTACATTTATACATTAAGTTCTAAAGATCCATCCTCACCCAGCTGAGTAAAATTGTTTAGCACCTTTTCATACAGACATCAGTTCAGGTAGAAGCAGAAAAGTCCCAGGACACTGAAGTTCCTCCAGACATTATAGAGAGGCTCGTCATCGGGATGGCGTTCCTCAGGCTGAGTCAGAACAAGAACTGTGACATAAAGGTAACCGCTTGGTGCAGGTCATCTGTGAGCTCGTCCGGTAGCGACAAAACCAGTGACGTCACACTCTGGGTCACCTCTAATATCCTTCAAAGGAAAAAACAACACATTGTTGCTGCACTAATTATGATGAATTATTTGCTGATTTAACATTTAGGCTTCGACTCACCAGTTGATGTAGCGAGCATCCAGCTGAGGTTCGTGCTTGGAGCCTTCCTCTATCTGTAGAGATTGTTTCATCTGTTTGAAGTTGGCCTCGATATCTTTTTTGATGTCAGAGAAGACCTCAATTCCTCTGAAAGAGCTGATGACGTGCTGCCAAAAACACAGTGTTAAAAAAAAAAAAAAAACAGGCAAAAACATACATGTACAAGATGAAGGTTGAGTAGCATTTAAAAGATACACAGTACTCTTACATATAGAACAGAGAGCTGGTGGGCGATGTATTTATGACTTCCCAGGTGCCTGATATCCTCCTCTAGCTGCTGACTCAGCACCAGGAGCTGGTTCAGTTTGGCAATGTAGGAGAAATAGTCTGCAAGAGGGCCACTCGCATATATTAGCCGCGTTTGCATAACAGGATGAGAATTTGAGAATGTTGACATTTTTTGAAGACAGAAGACATTTAACCGTTTTTAAAATACTGACACCCCTCTCTCAGCTGGATCACTCACCGTCCATCAGTGGGCGCTCCAGCATGTCCACTGGGCTGCCTTGAATGAGGAACACCTCCACACGGGGAAACATAGCAGACAGACCCACCATGTCCAGATAGTCCTGAGGAAATCCATATTCCAGCTGATGGCAATTTTCAC
Organism: Centriscus cristatus; assembly: GCA_037832705.1. Taxonomy (NCBI): domain Eukaryota; kingdom Metazoa; phylum Chordata; class Actinopteri; order Syngnathiformes; family Centriscidae; genus Centriscus; species Centriscus cristatus. The sequence goes on along the minus strand of JBBMJM010185286.1, from coordinate 19,022 downwards.
GTAAAGCCCCTTCAGCAGGGTGTGTGAAAGTTAAGGACTTTACATATTTCAGATTTGTAAAAGGCTGCTAGATGTGATACCTCCAGCTGTGGCATTGGCTTTGGTAGATGTTCAAGGCACTGCAGCATCTGGTCAAGTATCTCAGACCCTTTCCAAGTACAGGGGGAAAAAATAAGTGTGCAGAACTGGTGCAACAATTTGAGTCAAATAAAGTCAACGGTATGTTCACATGCTCACCTTGAGCCTGGAAAGTGTCCGACTCTTCCGGGCTGCAGCCGTGTCCCAGCTGCTCCTGGAACTGTTTTATAAACATCACAGTTTACAAACCGTCCTCTGACTGTTCTTCAAATCAAGAGAAGACAGGAGGCGTGAATAGGGCCAGGAATGTATGGCATCAGGGAAAATGGTCATTGTATTTTTACAAACCAATTCATCAATTCGATTGGAGCAGATGGATCTGTACCAATGGTTTCCTTGTGCTGTATTGTGACCCACATTTATGGGGCTAAAAAGGAATTCTCTCACCGGATGTTGTAACATGATTATACCCAAAGATGCATGTTGATTCAGATCAGCTGATGGTGATGGTACATGACAGCAACATGTGACCTCGATGTGGAAAGATGGGACATGATGTACCTGCTGCATCTGTGCCCTGATCAGGAGGTCCAGCTGTCCACACAGACACAGCATCTCCAGGCCCACCTGCTCTGGACTCAGGTGAACAGGCATGAGAGGTCTCCTCACCTGTAGCTCCACTGACCACGCACACACACACACACACAGAGTATATACTATATGTATGATGTTTGCAGCAGTCACTATGCGTGGTGCAGACTATGGATTCTAGGAGAGTGGTATGTGATCTGAAACTCCTCAGATTCATTTTTCACAAAACCTGCACATCGATAGAAGCCGTTTCAACAGACAGCAGCTCACCTTTGAACGCTCCATGGTAGACGCAGGGCTGGCAGAGAGGCTCCGAGGCGCATCCCGCCATAATTCGACTTCAACCGACTGAGCTCGTCTAGTTCATGAATCCATAAGCGGCATGAGAAGGCACACTGGCCTCTTACAGACTGCGGCGGGAGGGATGAGCGAGGTGAGATACCGCTGTTATCGATTCCATCTGTTTGGGGGTAGGACACGACGGTGGTGCGTTCGCGTGTGTGACGCCAAGCTCTGTAAAAATAAGAACTCCGCCAGTCGCCGTCTTATTGCAAGTGATCGGCCAGTGAAATGAACGCTGCACATCCTTCCATCCGGGGATCTTTAAATGTATACAAAGCTTGCAGAAAAGCAATGCCTACGCCCCTGAACCCCCCCCCAGCCTCTTACAATGATGTCATCGTTACTGCAGCAGGATCTGACAGTACACTTCATGTGTAAGTACAATATTAAGGCGTTTGTAAGAGGAAAACACATAAAACGTGATCAAACAATATGTGACATTAGTTGCTTGTTTAAAAAAAAAAAACATTTTTCTCAGTTTTTGCCCACGTTAATGAACAGACATCCATCAGCAACTCCATACGTTTCACAACCATCAATGTGGAGTGAACGAATGAATCTCTGCTTGTGCACTGAAATTGCATTTACAGCCCAAAACGCCATTAAAGTCCATTCAATTTCTTTATGAATGATTGAACAGTAAAAAATATTTTATTTATATGAAAGTCTTTGTGAAAATATTTCCTTTCTTTCCTTCATTCACGAAAAACATTCAGTGGTGGCTGCAAAATGATCGTACTGGATTCATTTCTGCAAGCTAATTTTATAAAATTAAAGGACATTTTGTAATTAACTACATTAACTACATCTATACATTACAAAAATGTGTACATTAGCAATCGAACTCAGTTCTAAGTTTGTACCTTGGCTGTAATGTGGCTTTGAAAAGGGGCGTGGCAAAGTTTGACAAACAGGTGTATGTATGTATATTTATCAATAAAAATAAATTGACTGATTATAATAGAAAATATTGGAAATCTTATTACTTTTACTCAAGCAAATAACCTGATTATTTCTGCGGTGCAGTGGAAGAGCCTCAGGGCACAAACCAACTCTGGGCTTGTTTATTAAATAGCAAAAGTCTGACAGAATGTCTCAAATCCTTCAGTTAGGACTCAAAAATCATCTTAATAAAATACAACTGGCTTATAAAGTTTTTTCACAGTTTTACAGTATCCAAAGTGAAAGCTGAAAATAAACCAGGGTCTTGACAAAAAGGCAAGAAGACATTTAAATAGTGTGCTAAGGAATATATCTCCTGATACTAAAATAATATCAGTATGGCATTATTAAAAAAAAGAGAAAGATAATTTGAAAGAAAAAAAAAACAATGCAAATATACAACAATGTTCATATTTTTGTAAACAACCTTAATTTCAATAGATAATCCTCTGTTTACAAGTGCACCAGGAGGAAAAAATAACACTTATATCCTTTGCATCAAATAACTCCCTTCTCCAAAATATAACACATCATAAACAGGAATAAACATCGGGGTCCGCGCCTGCACATTTCACCCTCTCCGACTGGCGACGACACATCCACTCCGAGGTCCAGTGGTTGAAGAGAGACGATACATGCTGGATATTTTTTGGCTCCACAGTTGTTATTCTCAGTTTACAGTTAACATCAGCGATGGACGCGTCCGCCGTCAGCTGAGTTCCAGTTCTGGGGCAGTTAATTTCTTCACTGACGAGTGCCAGGAGGCAGAGTGAGGTTGGCCATGAGCTCGTGAACAGAAGCAAATATTGTACACTCGCCTGGGAGGAATAAAGATTCAAGTCTGAAGTCAGTACACAAAAGGTGATAACAGTGAACGATTCAGTGTTCATCGGCAGAGACTCACCTTGTCGGGCGGGGTGCAGCTCATTGAACCTTTTAAGGATATTGGAGACCATGAGCGCTGCAGCCCCCGAGGAGCTGTGCTGTCTGGGGATGTCAGCCTGCTGGGTGAGGCCTGTGGCCATGTCGTACACGATCGGCACAATAATGCTCACGGGTTCCTGCGGCACGGGGATCCGCTGAGTCAGCTGGAGCTGTGGAACAAACACACACGGCGTCACAATGGTCCAAAGGTTTCACACACACACACACACACACACACACACACACACACACACACACACACACTAGTGCAGATCAGTGACTTACAAAGAAGAGCATCTTGGATTTGAGCACAACCGCGATGGTTCCAGGGGGGGCGATGGGGGGAGCGCTGGGTGGGATGGTGAGACAGAACTGGACGTTCCACTTCAGCTGTGCTGCTTGGTCTGGGAACTACAGGGAGAGACAGGAACACGTCACTCATAGACAGTCCTACACAACCGAACAGGAGCAATTTTTATCTGACAAATGAACAGGTTCATACTCATCTGTTGATATTTTTAACAAAGAATTTCTAAATCTTCTCACCAATTCAAGCTTCATGATGCGCACACAGTCCCGAAGGATGTTCGTGGGCGCCCCCAGAAGCTTTGTGAAGGCATTCAAAGTGTTGTATTTAAAGGGGGGGCCAGCGACCTGGAAAGAGGGCACAGAACATGCATCTTCAAAATGATGTGCGTTTTCTTACTGACACACAAAAGGACTTCTGAATTCTCTTGAAAATGAGAACTTATAATCCTGTTTTAAATGTCATCACCTAGAAAAGTATTTCCAGATTCTTTTAAGTTTGGAAAAATGTGCAACTTGAGCATGCTGTCGATTCGTACCCGTGTCTCAAAGAATTTCTCCAGAACCTGAAGCTCCTCCTGGGACCATGGACCGGTGTTTTCTGGAGTGACTTTGAGCTGCAGCGTCTGGTAGTTCTTTGGGTTGAGAGCAACGCGGCACTTGAGCACCTCCGTCTTAAACATGATCACCCCAGGTTCATTGGCGTTCACGATAGATAACTGGACATGAGCCGAGAGAGCAAAAGAACATTCGATGTTAAAACCAAAATATCTTTTTTTCCCCCCTCGACGATGATGATGATTTCTGCAGTGCTCACGTTGGCCTCCTGTTGAATGATCCTCTGAAGGTGGCGTCTCATTATAACTGAACCCAGGAAGCGCTCCAGTGGCGAGCAAAGGTAGCTTCCTGCCAGCCCTGGCACCAGGCAGGGAGTGGGTGAGGGGAGCAGAAGCACATGCAGGGCATTGTGGGTGAGGATGGTCGGAATGGAGGCAGCCCAGGGGCGCTGAGGTAGCTTGCGGGGTGGAGGCATACTGGTAGGCATGACCTGTGAACCTAAATTTAAAAAACATAACAAACAAACAAACAAACAAACAAGGTCCCCTTAAATCTATAGAAATATGTACCATAGATATTTGACGCAGTCCTCAGAGACATATACTTACTGGTCCCAGCTCGTGGAGAGTTTGGGTCAGGGATAGGCGAGTGTAGTGAGGGGTTACCAGGGGACATACCATGGATCCTTGCCCCAGGAGAAGGCCCTGAGACCTGGGGTGAGCCTGGCCACTGGCCCCTGTGACTGGGAGACACCATGGCGTACGGGGAGCTGGGGTCCAGAGCACCTGAGGTAACACACACACGCGCATCAGACCTAAACTCGAGATGAACAATGAACAAGATTCAGAAAAATACACCACTGCGTGCCCACTCCTTAAAGGCCATCTGTCATCGTGGAGATACTCAGTTCAGCCCTTTCCAGCCGACACCCAGCACACACCAGTTACCACCAGGTCCCAACTGCTGGCCACCCTGTGTCTTACCGTGGGGACTGGCAAAGCTGGTCTGACCCATGGCTATGCCCAGAGAGGATGGAGACGGGGTAGGGCCAAAGGGAGAGGGTGCCCTCAGTGCTCCACTAGGGGAGCCAGAGGCATGGATATTCCCTGTGCACGCACACACACACAAACACACACATACGAACACACATCTCATCAGACTGAGTTTGACAAGTTCATTCGTTCATTCATTCATACACACACACACACTCAAGTACACACATGCTAAAGCTGGGCGGAGGGGCTGTAGTCGCTGGCTGGTGGGCTGAGATGGAGGAGAATGGGCGGAGGAGCAGGACTAAATTCATGCTTTGTTCCCTTTTATTCCGCAGCATGGGCATGATGCATGGAGAATGTGACTGGTTTTATGTTTTTAAAAAAATAATAATAAATGGGCACACATGGCTGCTCTTCCTCGTTCTTTCTCTGACAAACATATACAAACAGATCAGCAGGCAAATCCACAACATCAGCGTGACACTGAGAAACAATGTGGCAGCTCATCAGACGCAAACAGGGCTGAGGAACGTTCACTCACACTGATTTGGACTAAGCGCCACTCTTCCTATTACCTGGTGACTGCGTTGGCATCATGGATGGCGACGGGGTTACGTTGGCGTGGTAATTTGGTGGGGGTGATGTGAGTGGCGGGTATACACCTCCTGGACCACCCCTCATCGTCTGTGGCTGCAGCTGAGGTTGCAACTGGTTCATCAGACTGTCCATCACGTCCATGCCCACCGGTGATGGCGGATTATCATCCTCGTTGACAGAACGCCTGCGAGCATCCTGATTGCTGTCTACAAACATGTTTAGGAATGTCTAGAACAAGGAGAGAGATTTTTTCCTTAATGAAATCAGTTGGAACACAAAGCTCTCCTCAGGCCATGTCCGCACGTACCAAGATGATCCTCCTCAGCATCATGTCAAGAATATGAGCATCCTAACGGATCCGTTGTATACACACTGTACGGGTAGTTCACATTCCAGACCTACAGGTGGCGTTTTAAATTTACCAAAAATGGAGAAGAGATGGGTTCCGTGTCTGCCGAGCAAATACAACTGTCCAAAATGTGATTTGCGGAGAAAAAATAAAAAATAAAAAAAAAACGAAAATGATGCCGATCGCTTGAAGCACAGAAAGAAAACACAGAATGTCTGACCTTGGACCAGCTCGCCTGTCAAATACAACCGAAAAAAGGCAGAGAAAAATTACTCTGGAGATCTTGGAGTTAATGTAGTAACCAGATCCGCTCACTTGCAGCTGCTATTGCTTAAAGTAAACAAAGGAAAACACTGCGATCTTGGGGGAAACAAGGAAACACGGCAGCGTCATTCATCACGGAGCTACGCAGACTGACGGAAGATCGGTCAAAACTATGCAAAATGTGTGTGTTGACAGAAAAAAGAGCCTCTGTGTGGACATGGCCTAAACCTATACTTGTACTTGTACTCAGACTGAATAAATGAAACAGCAACACCACTGCTTGGACTCTCTGGTTCACCTTGAGTCCTGGTGCGGGGTAAAAGCCCTCGACAATCTTGGTATTGTCAAATAGGCTGTACGCTCCATCTCTGATGGCCACGACACCACGGCTGCGGCAGTAGATATCGATGCAGTACATGTTCCGAAAGGCCAGGCGGATGTGTGTAGGTGACTGCGGTAGGATGGAGAAGCACTGGTAGGCAGTGTTGGTACGCTGGGTCAGGCCCAGCATGGGCACTGTTGGTAGCTTGTTGATTGCATTGAGAGGGGCCTGCGTATCGAAAAGCACCTGGAGAAACAGGGAGGACGTATTGGTCCGGAGGTCACAGAGCAAACCAACAGGACCATCATCATTCAGCCTTTGCATCTGTTCCTGCGTACCTGCAGCAGCTGCATCACGTTCGGGTTCTTGTTGAACATCTCCTGCAGCTGATGGAGGATGATGTTGTGGCAGTTGGAGCAGCCCGAGTTTGGTCCCACTGTTCCAAGTGCAAGGTGGAAACGCTGGCTGTTGGAGTTCCACTGGATGGTGACGGAGCTGCCCTTGGTGGAGCCGTAGCACAGCACGAGCTTACGAAAGTTATACAGCCGCACCTCTGAGAACACGCTCAGGTAAGATGGCATCTCTGGAGGAAGAAGTCCACACATGCAGCTTTGTGAGACGGTTATTTTACCTTTTCCCAACACAAACAGTTACATCTGCGTGAGATGAGGCACCAGCATCAGTTTGCTTGTACCTGGCAGTGCACGAGAGAAGTTGAGGACACACTGATAGAGCTGACTGATGGCGTTCCAGTCGTTCAGGAACATCTCGACCACCTTGCGCCCACCCACTGGCTCCGACAGAGGGTTTTCATAGATCAGGTACACATGCCGCGTGGAGGCTGTTACACAAGACACTGATTTCGTCAATGACAATTAACGACAACAGATGCTGACATTGCTCGGTATCTTGTTGTCGTTGGAGGGTTGGTGGGGTCGGACCTTGCTCCTTGCTACTCGTGCTGTTCAAGGGACAGTTGGCCAGCACCAGCTCTGCCAGCCACGTTCGGTTGTTTCTGCCCTGCAGCCTGAGGGTGCAGTCGAGCAGAGAACGCTCTAAAGCTCTTCTGGTCTCCTCCCCAACACCTTTACACGGAGGAATCCTACAAGTAACAATGATAGATACATTACAGCCACAATGTGTTTTCAGACTTGAAATTGTGTCCCGTGGGGCTGAGTTATTACTTAATCAGACGAATGGCGTGACTGCTGCCGTCTCCTTCCACTTGGACACCCTGGTTTGGAATCTCCATGTTGGACAGCTATGAAGATATGACAGAAGTTACAGACAAGACGTAGCAACGAGGCGTAAATAAACTATCATAGGGACTCACCTCTGTTCGGAGGCCAATGAAAGGCATGTTGGTGTCACACATGGCCACGAGATGAGCTAGCTCCTTGTTGAAGGCACACATTTCCCCAGACCGCTTAGGCCTCTTTGGCTCAGCGTCTGTCTGCTCTCCTGACATCTACAAGAAAACAGGAACACGTTTGTGAAGCTACATATGAAGTATCCATTATGTTGATGGGTAGATTCTCCAGAGGAAATAGAACAGTACTTTCACGGCAAAGATCCTGAAGACCCAAACTATGATTGCAGCTTATCCTCAAGCACATAACTTGAGTGTGATCAATTACAGCACACACCTTCCTCTTGGCCCCCGGTCGGGTGCCTCTTGCTGTTGTAGTGTCCTGCACAAGGTGTTCTAGGTTGGGCTTGAAATGTTGCAGGAGCTGTGCGCAGATGGGCCCATCCTCTCCTTCCAACTGAGAAACGGACAGGAACGAGTACTTGTACAGCAACGCTGTGGGATTTGTAGGCACTTCAAGCATTTCCACCACCTGAAGGGAGTAGGTTGACCAAATAAATGACACCATGGAGCATTACATTGTCACACGGGTTATTATGGAGTATTTCTGGTGTGTACTGTCCAAAAACTCACTATGTAGTACTGTGGAAGACGTGTGAGCTTGATGAAGAGCTTGTGCTTGGACAAGTTGCCGACTGGGTGGGAGGATGAGTTGGAGAGGTGGAGGACGTCAGTACACACAGTGGGAAGGTGCTTCACAGACTGTCGACAGCGCTGCTCCCCCAACCAAAACCTGCAAACAGACAAACGCACAATGTCAGCACGACGAGCACGTCACTGGCCTTCGTTACTGCTACGATCTGTTAATTTATCTGACAATGAAAGCCAACAGAACCATTCAAGCGTTCTCTCCGATGATTTCATGATAGCCACCTGTCAGTCATGAGTAGGGGAGTAAGTCACCAGTTTCATGGCGATATCATACTGTATCCCGTATCTTGGACAATTTGATTTTTGCCAGTATCACTAGGTCCATGATATGACTTCAACTTGATATAGAAACCTGCATCAACATTGAACATTATTACAAACTAATGTAAAATACTCCCATTTCACTAAAAGGAAAAATATGAAAGCATTTTGATGTGTTTAATTGTTGAAATAGTTATCAATAAATACAACGCATATTTTCATTCTGGTGAACTGAAGTCCTGTCCAGAAAGATGCAATCATGTTTTAATCATTGTTGTGCTTCCGACGTCAAACAGCAGCAGGTTCTAGGCAGACACTAAAGTTAGCATGCTGACATTAGCTCACTTCCTTAGGAAGCTGCCGGGCAGGTTTGTCATGTTACCTGAGTATTTTATCTCATCGCCTCAGAGGTTACCAGACAGCGGAAGGAATCTTTGTTTACTGCTAGCATTGTATGACACTTCACAAAGGGGCGGAGCCAGCACACCAAAAGACATCTCTAAATCTGAGGGACGACAATATACTGTATATCAATTGATAAGAGTTGAAACTGATTTGATTGAATCATTGCGTAACCAATCGATACAGATCAATGATTGGACCCCTAATTTTGACAAGCTACAGCAGATGAAGTCAGTAGAGGTCATGCTGTCTGTCATCTTTTTACGTCCTAGCCATGGAGGAAACCACTGCTGTGCAATACTTTGGTTTCTGTGTTGTATTACTGCTCTATATTTAATGTGCACACGTACTTAAAAAAGCCACTTACTTCAATCGTTGAATCCATGACACAATGCGCTTCATGTCATCGTTGATGGTTTTCTCAATGTCCTCCAGCATTGGGTGATCTACAGCGTGAACATGTCATTATTACTATTATATTATACTATTATGACAAATCTCTCAATTGTGATCGTGACCAGAACAGACATGTCGACAAACAACCATGTCCACGTACCTA
>JBBMJM010185181.1:3092-20263 GCA_037832705.1 Centriscus cristatus | reverse complement strand
AAAGATGGAGATCATCGATTCGCTGTGGCGACCCCTGAAGAGGGAAAGCCGAAAGGAGAAGAAGAAGAAGAAGAAGTATCCACAAATGTTGGAACGCACCAAATCGTTGTACTGTGAAACACGCCATTAAGCTACTGATCTTTGTTCGTTGAGGTTTCTCATGTTAACATTTACTGGTGAAGTAAGTGTGGTTCTTTTTGGTCAGTGTATGGTTACATTAGACTGCGTTTAGTTTACTCTGAAACAAATGCATCGGTTGATACTGTGTACGTTTATCAACAAACATTTAACTACCGTGGCAGTAATGGCGACGTTGTCATTAATGAAAACACTTGACGAAGTAAAGCCCTCGTTTGTAAAATGGGCTTCACTTTCTCAGTCACAGTCGTATCTTTACCGAGATAACGAAGTTCAGTTATAGCCTAGCTAGCTTTGACAGCTGGTCCTTTAGCTAAGATCATAGCAACAGTGTCTTACCGGGTAAACAGCCTCCTTAGTCCGCATTCGTCTGCCGCATATGACACAAGCCTGCGAAGAGGACTGTCCGGATTCATTTCACGTGGATCCTTCGGATACGACCGACAAAAGTAGCCGACTTTCGCCGGCTAACGAAGGACTGGTCCGATGTATGTATGTATGTATGTATGGAAGAGACGTTATTTGGTAGCTCGCCTACGTCACTTCCTGCCAACGGCGGACAAATGAAATCACTCTTTATGTGAGTCCCCTTTATGGATTGAATTCGGATACAATCATCGGAAAACTGACATCAATGGGAGCATTTGGTAACTGTGTGGTGACTGACCCGAATATCAACTATAAATAGTTTTTGTCTGACAAAACATCTTTAAATAAATCTTTACTAAATAAATCTGTGCTTCAACATGACAAAGAAATTGCACTGCAATTATGTGCCCTGTCGTTTCAGGCAATAGTATATTAAAACTCACTGAAACGTTTCATGGGGCAGAATGTGCAAAGAAAGTCATTAGATTTGGCCTCCGGGACATATCATTCCTAAATAACTGCTCCCCCTGGTGTATCTCCATCAAGATCAACAAGAAAGGGGATTATGTGGAGGCGCATCCCTTGAAATCACAATTAGTCACGGATTTGCTCTTAACGACATAGTCAAACCTGAAAGTAAAACAAACGAATGAAATGCTGATGGTCTTGTACAAAGGGACCTGGTGGAATATACCACATCAACATGTGTCTGGTCACTATCATGGCAAGAATTTGCATGACAATGTAGGATGAGTCGAATTTAGAGCTGAATGCAGGGCAGTCTGAAGACAAATCACAGAGACAATGGAGGATCTGCAGAAAGTTCTAACAGTAGGTACCAACTTTAATTTCTTTACACCTGTTTCAGTAATTCAGTGGGGATTCAAGTGAAATTTGCCAGCTGACTGCAAACACACATAGAAAGGACAGTTCTCTTTAACTGTGGGTGATGATGAATCATCGTGGGTCACTCTAAAATCAAATGCAGCATTTCAAGTGATTCTTTAGTTTATGTATCAATCATCAACATGGCAGATTCTGTATGAAATTGTACCAGAGACAAATATTTCTCAAAGATTACATATAACCAATAGATTGATTACCGGTATTCGTTAAATTAGGCATGAAGTTTGTTGACAACAGCAGTCCATCTAATCCAAACTCATAATAATTCTGCATTTCAATATCCTGCTTGTATTTTATTTTGTCATAATGAATGATGTCAAATAAATTGATTGAAATACATTACATTCATTGTAACTGATAACAAATGTAATTAAAGGAATCTGTAAAATCAAATTTGAAAATTTGGACAAATAGTCATAGTAGGGCGAAGTGTTGGAAATGCTTTAACATGAATCTGACTGACTCAGATGGTCTTTGGCCTCTGAGGCAGACACAGATTATAATACGCAGTTTGATCCCAAAACTCCGGTCCTTTCCAGCCACACCAACCCTGGGAAACAGGACAGATACATGCACGTCAACACTTCCGAACGTAACACTGTGATGCAGGACATGCTATAGACCGCACCTTGTCTGTGATAATCTGTAAGTCTTCTGCTCCAGTGTAATGTGGATCAAGGATGAGAAAGCGGATCTGCCCGGTGGTCTCACTCCACGCCACACCCAGGATAGTGTGAGCTAAGACTCCCCCTCCTGCAATAAATGCCAAAATAATAGAAATCATGAAAAAGGCTTATTATGTACACATTACTGAAGCTTTCATTGTGTGACCGAATGTATTTTTTTTTAAAAAGCAATTAACTTATTTAACAATACATTTCCTTGTAGTGATCATGCAAATGTTCTTTAACAAACAACCTCAAAACATGTACGAACATATGCATGAAAAGAAGAAAATCTTTGTAACACTCTACCACAGCACATTCAATTAAAAAAGTTTAAAAAAATTTAAAAAAAATCATACACATGACATTTTATAGCCTTTTATGAATTTACAAAATATAAATTAAATCTATCTTCAGTATAACTATAGTCATTTGACACTCTGCTCACCTATCATTATCGGAGTGCCCTCGGTAAGGAAGTGGTTGGCCAGTTCTCTGCCTTTTGATGCCAACTCAGATCCCTGACTAAAACACACCAATGTTCGACAGGAGATAAATATGGAGAATCAATCTGAGAATCACTCCCACAGAACTATGATCACACAGCACACCTCACAAACATGATCTTGGAAGTGACCCCAAGAAGTTGGTTGAGAACAGCCTGGACCTCAATAGAACCGATCCACTGACGCGATCCAACAAAGGCTGCTTGTTTGTCTCCAACATCCACTAGAGCCTGGAAAGGAGGAGCCAAATAAAAACATCCATTTCACAGTCATTTCAGACAAACAAACAAATCCAAATGTGGATTCTTACACAGTTAACAGTATTTACACAACCTGCTGGATGTTCCTGTGACTTGGCACAGGCCGGTCTACGTAGCCCTGCTGCTGGAACCAGGAGCAGATGGTCTGAAGGGAGCGATAAGCGCAGCCCCAGCCATTGTCGTCCATACGATCCTGCATATAGTGGTGATAGCTGTAAATCCCCTGGACCAAATACACCTGCAACACAAACACAAAACAGTTCATCACCTTTTTTCCAAAAAGACTGTGAGATGACCGACTGTGACTTCAAATTCAACACCAGCAGTGTCTTTCAGATATGGTCGACGAATAAGAAAACACAAAGAAACATGAACGGAAGTGAGCCTCGACTCCAATCATACCAGTACCTGAATGTGACAAAGATGTGTTCCAGTTGGTAACAAACACTCAACAACGATCTCCTCTTGATGGTCCATTCCCAGTAAGGTGAGCTGTTGCGATCTCTAACTTCACCTCTAGATGTCTCTACATCCTACACACTGCTCTTTTCCAACGTGAACGTATGCAAATAACTGAATGTCTTTACCTTTCCGTTTTCCAGAGCTGGATGCGTGAGAACCTCATGGGGGTTTCGGAGAATACCATCTTTGTAGGGCTCATTGGGGAAGTGATAAGCGTTGGCTCTTCTAAAATACGGCCTGTCGTCTGGTAGGTCAAAGCGTTGATGCAGTTTCTACAGAAGAAAGAATATTACTGACAGTGATATGCAATGATTCTGCATGTAACGAGAGTATCATGTCAAGAAAGTTATCTAGAGTGACCGTTTCGACGTCTGTCGTTACCTTACGCTGTGTCTCCAGCTGACTGTCAGGAACTCCTGCAGGATAAACCACAGTCACCAGACCTTCTGGCTCTGGAAGGAGGAAGTGGAGCACTTCAGGGACCAGCACAGAAGTTCCCTTCATGTGTTGCAGGGTGACTCTCTCCATTTCAAACAGCTGATGAGTTAGCGCCTCCACCAGGTGTGCACATGTTCTGCAATGCCCAATCACATAGCATCCATCAAGCTTCATTTACAGTTCAACGCAGTGGCTCGGAACAGACTCATGAAAAATACATTTACAGTGAGCAGCGGTATGAGTATAAAAAAAGACATACTCTTTGAGGGTGTGTGTGGAGCAGGTCCTGACAACACAATCCACAGGGAGAGCTGTCGACAGGAAGTGCGATTTCTGGGATGTTGTGCAGAGGACTGGAGCTGAGGATGGTCCTGGTTTGGTTACCTCCATCATCAGTTGAAGGTTAATGACTCTCTGAATGACAAATGTGGTATTAAATATTAAATAAAGACACACACATGATCATTACATATGCATCTGCCATGATGTAGCAGGTCAGTCTGCTTGAGCACAGTTCAGACAAGAATTGTCTTTTTATTAAAAATCTGTTTACATACAATTGATGAATTCTTTTTGCTTTTCTTTTTTGTTGATCTCTTGCCAGCTGTGCCCTGTTCATCCATCCTAAAACAAGGTAAAAGATAAATTATATATAATAAATGTAAAAAAAACACAAGGCAGAGGATTTAAGGTTTTAATCAAACTTACTGAATCCACTGATGTAAATCTTCACACAGCGTATCAGGAGTTATTTCTTTTGGTGTCACATGAACATTTTTGTTTGGCCAAATAAAAACTGGACTGTCATGGACTTTGAGAACACAGCTTTCAGATTTGACTTGAATGTGGAGGGTTTCAAAGCCTCTTGAGATTTGTTTGTGCATGAGGACCTCTGAAAGAAGGCACACGTCATGATCACATCCATATAAAATACACAAACACTCGTCCCTGCATCTCTATTGTAAAGAATAATTGGTTGTCATGAATAGGACATGCAAGTCCATGAACATACCATTGGTGCTGTCCAGCTGACATTTGAACTCCAACAGCCCTCTAACACGAAGGATGCTCCTACTGTCGGTGTTTTGGGAGTCAACAAGCTAAAATAAAGCAAACACAACGACATTACTGGCTGACCAAAAAGAAGTTGGTTTGTATCACTGTAGTAGTCTCTCTGTGTACATCTGAAACCAACCACGGACTCGCTATGACCTCAACCAGCAGGCAGTCATGACGCAAACGTTTGTTAAACATTCAGACAACGTACCATGTTGAATTTTCGTTCAGCTATGTTAAAACCACGAAGCTAACAGGTTCATGTAAGCTAACCACGGAGGCTGACATTTGTGTTGTAGGAAATTCTCAACGTGTCTCTTGGTGCGACATTCTATTGGTAGAGACCGACCCCGCCCATTCGTGTTGCCTTCAGGGTAACTTGTATTTATGGTCTTTCTACATTTCAAATTAGTTTTGTTCAGTTGCTGTTTAAATGGTTTAAACCAACAAATGGTTTGTCTGTTTGTTATTTTACCCGGATGGATTTTGAGTGAATTTGAAATCAATTGATGTTGAACTTGTGGTAAATAAAATGAAATACAGACATGCAGTGAGTGTCCCCGGGAGAATTTGCCTCAGTTGACATCTCATATTTATAATACGAGTCTTCATCCAAGCAGAGAGACACTGCCTCTGCATCTCCTGGGAGTTCGATAGAAGGTGACTTCCTACCTCCACAGATTTATGACAACCTGAAGAGCCTGGAGGAACAAGAGACATGCGCCGACCAGAAAGATCCCATTGTTAATAGCAGAGCCGACTACTCCATCTTTTTTTTTTTTTTTTTTTTTTTTTTTTCCTCCACGCTCCGCAAGCAACAAATGACCTTGGCGAAGGAAGTGCTGGCATGCTTCCACAATAACAACCGATTAAGAAAAATGAGTCGGTTGAGATGAATATGAAAATGTATGGCGACTGCTCTCAAGTCAGGCGGCTGCAACTTTTCTCTTTTTCCTCTATGTAGGTTAGAGAAGAGACACAAGATGTCCCAGAACACTTCCACACTAAAAAAGAAAGTGTAATGGAGCTTTTCAGCAGTCTGACTGAGAGCTGAATGTGACAAAACTCACGGCAGATTCCACTGGGAAAGTCACATGGAGGCACACGGTGTTTCTATCATTGATTGTTCTTGTTACACAAACAACCCTTGAAGTCTTCGGCTGTTTCAGACACATTTTGATGATGGAAATCCGTTTAAAGATGTCAGGGCACTGGTTCTGTTGTAAAAACAAACAAAAAAAACACCTTTTAGTGCGTGTAGCCTTGGCTGTACCAGAGACATGGGCGACAGCTTGGTCTGATATTGTGATGTTTTCTTTCATCACTAACTGACGGAGATGAACGTGTTCTAAATACTCTCTACTGATTTGGAGTTCAGCATTGATCTCACTATAGCATTCTATGTGCATTTACATGGGAATTCTAATTCAAATTGGTTGAATTCTGAATTTAAAAAACTGTAGCTAAAGCATTTTCTTTAAAAATTGATATAATAATAATGGACACCTGTGTCCAGAGGGCTGCCCCGTGGACGTCTATGACACCTTTGAGCCTTGAGGATCAAGTAGTTCGTGGGAGCCCTGGGATGCAGATTGATTTTATAATATCTGATCATTTATGGACATTTCATTTAAAGATAACGAGCGTGGTAAATGTTCCATGAAGAGATGTAGTCACTGTCTGACGACGATCCCGACAGGTTTAGAGTTAGATGATGTCTGTTTAAAAGACGAGACTAAGGTAATAGAGGTTTTTAAGTTCAAATACGTTTTAAGTCGTCATCGCTCATCATCTATATTGTTTCCATCCCTGACAAACATGTTGGCTTTGAGCCCTGTGTGTGCGTAAGTCGGACGATTCAGCTCCATAAACTTCATCAAGTGACAGATGTAGTTTTTGTTGCAGTTTTTCTCCAAGAGGAACAAAAATGGCGAGAGAAGAAAAAAAAAAAAAAGAATCAGATGTGCTGATAAAGTATTGATGTAATCCTTCGTGTGCAGTCATGTTTGTGTCCCAGACCGTTGCGCATGCTGAATAGGAGATTTATTACCTCGATGCGGGTTCAGACCCTGACAGATTGGGCGAGGGCGGAGCAGAGCCTCCGTTTCAGCTGCTGAGGTGGGTTATGTCATCGGTTTGGGTACGGAGAGGTCGCCCCATCCTGTCCTCTTTTGCCTCTCATGAATTAGACATCTGTCAGAATATAAATTATTTCTGTCCCGTGTAGTTCAAAAGGAAACTTTCTGGAGAACTCTGCACATGGCAAGTTCAGACTGAGGATAAAATAAATACGGTCAGACATACTTGTAAATAAATACCCAGTTTAATTCCAATTCCCTATATATTCCGCAAACACGTAAATGTATTTGACACACTGGGCTGACGTATACGACCAAAGCCCTGAGATGGGATTAGTTCTACCTAGGTACTTAGGGTGTTTCTGTAAACGGTTCTGGAATACCGCCTCAGGAAATACTGGTCCTGCGCCAACAGACCTGCAGTAAATATGTGTCGATATTTCATCATGTCCTGTTTAAAAGCGTTTTTTTTTTTTTTTTTAATTTTATTTTACGTGGATTTTCAAGCGCGGGGGCTCTTAAAGAAGCATTCGATTTACAAGTGTGTGTCAAAGCTCACGTAACGTTACTGCGGAGCTACGACGAACGCCATTCAAAACCAGAAGAAGGTAGCGAAGGTTGTGAATTCCTCATGGAGATCAATAAAAATGTATTTATTTATTACGCACAAACGCCGACAGGAGAGGATGGTGGGGAATGGATGAACGGTGAATCACGTGGTCATCCTGTGGTCACATGACATCACCCCACCTACATAGGTAAAACTAGATGGTCACATGATTCATTCTGATACTTGTTAATTTACTAATTGTTTTTCTGTTACTGGTTGGAGCTGCTGTGACAAACACAACTCTGACTTTGATAATTATTGTTTTCACTACAACATTCCATCCCAGGGCGACACCTCCCTCCTTCTGCAGCTGTGTGAGGTGTCCGTTTCCTCTCCGTGACTGAAGGTCTGAGGACAGAGGTTGTTGCATTGTGCGGACTGTACAGTCCGTCAGATCGATAGTCATTTCCATCCTGCACCTGACTGAGAACACCAATGAAAACACTACTCATCTATCACTGACGACTTGCATCTGTTTAAAACGCTCGGAGACGATATTTTTATAACTCGAAGCACAAATCACACAGAGGTTAAAGAGGAGGCGTGTTCTGCCCAGACTTGCAGAGCGCGTGGGACACACACACACACACACACACACACACACACACACACACACACACCCCTCCCGTCTGTTTTCAGTGCAGACGTCACATGACCTTCAGCCTGCGTGGGCCTACACACACACACACACACCCTCCTTCCCACCTCCACCAATGAGATCCAGGCTCGAAGGGATCTACACAAAGGTCTACTAACGTTCTGTTTGTGTGAGTCTGCGTTTCAAACACACCGGTTGAAGAGGAGCCTCATGAAGGTAAATGTTCATCTGACCTGCCAAGGTTACAGGGGCTATAAGCTACTTAATGACCTTCCCCCCAGAGGTGGATGACCTGTGCTGTTTTCTTTCTTCGCATGAACACACCTAATCCTTTTTTATTGTCTCAGAGACGAATGAGAGAGCAGAGTTGCCTGTATCCTCCACCGTCCGACACACTTCTAACATGAGTCACATGACAGATATACACTCCCCAGCGATTCGTCGTTCCTTGACGTTTTCAGTTAGAGTTCAGAGAAGTGCCGGGAATGCTGGGAAATGTTTGTACACAGCGTGACAGCCTGAGAGCACGCGTTCATGTTGGATGGTGAAACAAACTGGTTTCCAATCATGTTATTGAAGGTCATTTCCTTCATTTTTAACATGTCATCCTGTATCTGTTGTCTGGTGAGAGATGCTGTAAATGTGTCCTCCTGTTTTTTTTTCTCCAGATCTTTGCCGAACACGCTGATACATGCTGACCGTTTTTTTCTTTTTTTTTTACTTTGAATGAAAACATGGGTCGGTATCTCAACACCAACTCGTGCGCGAGTTCTGTGGGACGATCGTACTGTAGAATTCGATATCTCCTCAGAAAGCACCCCCGTCTGACCAAAGCACCACCCGGTCTGGACCTTCACTCATATTCCCTGTTCCCTTGTACGTCCACATCTGCACAGATATCTGTCAACGACAGGGACAGAGGTGCCAACCTCCTCCGAGATTTTACCAAACACGTGACACGCCTTCACAATGTTCGATTCTACTCATCCTCCAACAGGAACGTCTTCAAAGCCGAAGCTCCTATCGGGATCTTAGAGGAGACTCAGAACAAATCTCAGGCGAATTCTCTGGGCGAACGTCTCGGTCAGTCATTCGTCCGTCTGTCCACACACATTAATCTGTATTTCCAACAAAAGGACGCAGCGCCCCTTGTAGAAAATGCCCCTCGCGTTGTCACAACTCCGGACCACTTCGGCAGGTCACAGAGACGCTGTCAAAGTCAGCGGCCAGCCCGAGAGAGAAATAAACCCCATAGTAAAGACTCCTCACAGACCCCGGAGGACAAACAGGAGCGCTGCAGTGCTGCGATCCAGCTATTCCACATCAGCTCTTTGGCAACGAGATTTGGGGAGAGCTACACGTACGTCGCCAATCACATTAACTCCGTCTTCTCTGTGGCTTCTGAAAAAGTGGAACCCCCCACCAAGACGGCACCCGGGAGGCCAAAGAGGAGGCAAACACGGAACAGCTTTCTCATCAATTCTGAGCTTGATGCAATCGTTCAAGAAGAATCAAACACAGACCAGACAGTCATGGAACCTCACAACACTTCTAGCAGCTGTCGTCATTTCGCCAGACACGTCAATAAATACTTCGCTGCCATGGTTGCCGATGACCTTAGTCCCCGGAATATGAGAGGAAGCACCAACAGAAATCACTTCTCAACCCAAGACACTCTACAAGTCCAAGGTGGCACGTCCCAACTGAAGCCACAACCCGACTCTGGACTTTTCCACAACAGCAACATGACGACCTTCGGAGAAAACCATTCCCAGACCTCCCGTCACATCAATCGCTATTTTGGATTGGATGAGGACAGAAGTAGAAGCGTCTCGGGATCTGGTACCGCGGAGGAACCGAGGACCGTGTCCTTTATTGACTGCCTCCGATACCCTGCCAGTGCCATCCCAGACTGGGTGGGTTCTTATCTAAAATGGGGGCCCTCGTCCCAGACAAGTGAGTCCAAGGCGTCTGTGACTCCACCAGAGACAATATGGAATAAAAGGGTGAGCTCATGTCAAAGATGTTCCTCTGAGCAAGAACATACAATGACCGAGGTGAATTGTCTCGTGTGTGTCGCCAGCGTGTTATGAATTGGAGGCAGTCAGAGGAAGTGACGCGGGGGCTCATTCTCAGCCTGGGACAGGCTCCGTCTCCGGAGGCTCTAACTGCCTCGGTGGAGGCGCTGAACGAACATCTCATCTGCTACCCATCACACAAAGCTTTGATGTGGCAGGTTTGTTGCAAAGGGAATAAAGGTATTTCCGACAAATTCCCTGATTTGAATTTGTCAAAGATGCTTTTTGTTTCCAGGGGAAAACTGTAGTGACATTGTTGAAACGTCGTCGAGCCCACAGGGATAAACAGCAGCTGCAGGGTGCCATCAGAGAAACCTTGGCGCTCATTGGTTACGTGGATCCAGTCAAAGGTCGAGGCATCAGAGTCCTCTCAATTGATGGAGGAGGTACAAGGTAACAGTTGAATAATCCGTTACTGAAGCACTTACCCTTCGAAATTCACTAATATATTCAAAATTTCAAAACTTGGAATCACGTCATGACTTTTTCCAGAGGTGTGGTGCCTCTGCAGGTGTTGAAGCTTTTGGAAGCTGAAACGGGAAAGAAGATCCACCAGCTGTTTGACTACATCTGCGGAGTGAGCACAGGTGACAAATGGCGAAATATGGATTTTGTATCAGATCACTTTGACGCTTCACGATGTGGACGACTCACTTTTCCCTCTCCGGCGCTGGTTACAGGTGCCGTTCTGGCCTTTATGCTGGGTTTGGCTCATTTCTCTCTTGAAGAATGTGCCGACATGTATCGGCGTTTTGGCTCTGAAGTGTTCCGGCAGAATCCTTTGGTTGGCACCATGAAAATGGGCTGGAGTCACTCGTACTACAACACTGAGACCTGGGAGACAATACTGCAGTACGCACAGGAGGAGGGCATGTGGCATGTGGATGACACAGAAATTGACTTTGCTCTCATATATATTCTCATCCTCTTTAGAGAAAAGCTGGGTGACAGAGTCCTCATTAAAACCGCTCGAGATGAGTTGAGTCCCAAGGTAAGAACACTGTGATCCTGATCTGGTTCCTGAGTTCATCACAAAAGGCTCAGAGCTGCAGGACGATCTGGTGCCGTCACATCCCATTTGAAACTCTTTTTGCACATTGTTGTTTCATCTGCTCAGGTGTCGGCGGTCAGTGCCGTGGTGAACTGGGGCACCAGTCCAAAGGCCTTTGTCTTCTGCAATTACAACCACAAGCCAGGCTCCCTGAGCCGCTACGCAGGAGCTTGTGGCTACCAGATGTGGCAGGCTGTGAGAGCATCCTCAGCTGCCCCAGGATACTTCCAGGAGTTCCCCTTACAAAGCGACATTCACCAGGTGGGGGAATGTCTATGCCTGTACAGTGTGTACAAATACATCCAACAAAGGAAGCCTCGTTGAACAAGGATGGCACACATACTGTGGGTTAGAATTCATGTAGGTTTGTTTGTCCTCGCAGGATGGAGGGATCATCATGAACAATCCTTGTGCCTTGGCTGTCCACGAGAGCCGCCTGCTGTGGCCCAAACACCCCTTTCAGTGTGTGCTGTCCCTCGGCACTGGTCGATATGACAACGCCAAGCGAGCTCCTGCCACCTCTACCAGCCTCAGGGCCAAAATCAGCAACCTGATCTGCAGTGCTACAGACACCGAAGGCGTCCACACCCTTTTGGACGACCTGCTCGCCCCAGACGTCTACTTCCGCTTCAACCCCATGCTGAGTTCTGAGGTGTCGCTGGATGAGAGCCGGCCAGGGGCCCTGGACCAATTGGAGAGGGACACCCAGATTTATCTGGAGAGAAACCGGCCCAAACTGGCCAGGCTGTGTTTGGTACTCGGGGCAGAGCGCTCAGCTGTTAGCAGAACGTCGGACTGGATCAGCGGGAGGGTTTGGGAGATGAAGCAGGGATGGGTGTAAGCGGGTTTGAGGGATGTGTCATAGCTGCCGATGCTGTGTACATATGTTCAGACAGTCTGTGAATATGAAAGAACACCCTCAAGACTGTTCTCCAGTCCAGTAGAATAATACCTGTCAATCACAAATGTATTACCAAGAAATATTCACTTGTTCATGGTAAAACTTCAAATGACTTTTAAATGACCTAAACAAGCTAACAATTACATTATTGTTGAATTACTGCATAATATTTGTTGATTTGAAGAGAAATAAGTCCATTGCCTGCCCCCGTTCACTTACGACTTGTTGAGCCAGTACTCAACTGGGTCCACGAGATTCACATTTTTGAACTGTTTGAACTGTTTGAAGTGCATTGCTTATATGCTAATCAAAAATGGCTAGCATAAAAACATAGGCATGCTGTTAGAATGTAGCTGATAACATTTTGGTTGAGTCTATTTTAATTTGTCCGTCCCTCGTTATACAAGTAATCAGTGATAAATTATTTGGTTTGGCTGTTTCTCAACATGCTTCATTTACGTTTTGTTGTTAAATTATTTCCATCTAGACCCATATGAACAGGAAAAGCACTATAACATGCTAAAAATAGAGTTGTGTAATATCAGTTATAAATGTAATGTAAATATTTGTCATATAAGATGTCATGAGTGATTATTATGTTAATCGGTAATGTGTCATTTAAAGAAAAAACAACACTTATTTATTTATGCTTTTTCCTCCAACTGACTGTACAGATCAACTGCTTTTTGACCCACAGGAGTTTATCAATGAATGAGAATGTGCGGGGGTTTAAATCCCACCCATCTTTGGAGAAGAATGGACTCACTCTGTTCCAGACAAGATCTCTTTGTGTGGGGGAGCGTGCGTTCGTGCCAGTCAGAGTGAAGATACAAAGTCAGTAAACCCCCACGTCACCGACAATCATCACATGTGAACAAAGTCAAAAATATTTACCTTTGAAAACATCCAGATGCTGCTCTACTGGAGCTGGATGACACACCGATCTAAAATCCAATCTCAAGTCCAACGCGTCAGATGACACCTCCTCCTCAGTGGATAGGACGTTATATTTGTGTGTGGATTTCACAATGGAGTTATTATAACGGGCTCTGGGCCCTGCTCTCCAGGCATGTGACCTGAGCCACACCAGCCTCTTGTTATCTCATCTTCTCATCATCTCATGTTCTCTCACCTGCTGCCATGGAGACAACGGAGTAACGCCACCAGACGCTGCTGGTAAGTTCAAGTCGAGTGTGAGTATGCTTATGTGTCAGAAGATGCAAGGAAAGTGAGGGACTGGTTACCATGACTACAGATACTGAGAGACCACGGGGCAAGACAAACAAAGGTAGGACCTTTTGAATCAGCAATATTGTCTGGATACAAAACAGAACGCACCAGGGGGTCGAAGTGGCGTGTGTGCAGCCATCCGAGGTCTTAAAGACGTCATCGTCTGACTTGACAAGTGGGTTGGGTATAAAAGTCCACCAGCAGATTGTCCTTGAGTGATGGAGATAGCTGCCTTCAGTCTGCATATTTACACATGACTCATTAGAGTGGGTTTAAACACGAATGACCCTCACATTGACATTCACATTTATGGATTTGAGTGACACATGTTTGCAGCTGCTAAATGTGATTTCAATTCGATTCAACTTTTTTTCTATAGCCCAACATCAAAATTTACAATTGTCTTAATGGACTTTACAGTTCGCACATCGCTACACCCTCTGTCCTAAACCCTCAGTCAGAGTTGGTTGACATTGAATTGAAGTAACACTGGGGCAAAGTCTCCCTGTTAGAACCATCATTGTTGAAAATCTCAGCCTTACATGTCATTTGTATATTAAATGATGCAAATCTTAGCATCGTATCAAACTGATACGGATCTGGACCGGCTACATCCAACAATTCAGCAATTGTAGATGTAAGCACAACACAACATCCATGGTCTGCAGGTATCTCTGCAGACATCCAGTGACCTTTTACCTTTTCATTTTCCCTAATTTATGAGTTAGGGGGCTTTCACACCCATCTATTTTGGTCTGGACTTTCAGAGTTTTCCGTTTAATTCAAACCAAATTCACAGATGTGAAATCTCCTCCAGACCATGATCTTGACTATCACACTCAAAAGAAGTGGTCTCAGTCTGGACCAAACTGAACCACGGTTTGGACTTTTGTAGTCTGGATTATTTTTTGATAGTGTGAACATTACGTCTTCTAACAGGAAGACGTCTGCACACAAAGAAGAAATACTGCTATGGCACAGAGTCGTGGTCCACAGCGTACGGTAGCTAGCAGTCGCCTTGTCCTTTCGTCCCGACAACGTTAAACCTTCCTCATGACCAGGACATTAGGAATTTGAATCCGAGATAACTGAACTAGGATACATACTGTCCATGACATAGCTGCTGCTGGTAGTAACGACATCACCAACAGCATCACCAATGGTTTATTCATCAGTCTTCTTTCAACGAGTGTCCAGCACACATCAGTGATGAGGACAGAACGTCAGTAGATCATTGGTCTGCTGGTGTTCATCCAGAGTGAAACCAGACCCAAGGATCAGAGGGAGACAGTAGAGCAGAAACACCAACCTAGGTTCTGACTTGTAGAGGTGATATATATATATTTATACGCAGACGACGATACAGTTTATATGACGGAACCTTCCACACCTCCTCTCACGCTCCCGATGACACAGTGATGTCAGAGCTCAAATGACAGAGTCTGAACGAGCATCTTGTGTGGCTGATCTCTCCCACGTACCATCTGCTCTTACCCGAGTCCTGGACGCACGTGCCAAAGAAGACCCACCAGCATAGAGACCTCCTTGTCGTCACTGAGCGCGCTCTGTCCGCCTCTTCACTGTGCAATCTGGTGCATGGCACTGATCGCTGCTCGCTGCCAGGCCGGCTTCGCTCAAACGTCCGGGGGCAGAGAAAAGCCCGTTCTGAGAGCCAAGTCGCTCAACATGCTGCTTCTGCTTTTGTTTGGTGTGTGAAGTCAAGTTGTGTGTCAGCCATGGGGATGGTTGGCAGGGAATCTCAGTGCTGCACTCCTGGAAATTCTGAATGAAATGAAACCTCTGTGTAGTGTACGGCATTGAACTTTACTCTTAATTATTTGTATTATTCTTGTTGTTACTTGGCATGACACTCAAGGTCACAGTTCATAGAAATATAAATTAGAAAAGCATATACATATTTTGATTGCCACCAAATATTAACCTATCTAAGTTTATTTTATCTCTGTCATTAGACAGATCCAGAAAATATCCCTGACCTTTGGAAATACACTCACTACATCATCTTCATTCTAACAGTTACTGACTATTGATGTGATGGTGGTTTTCTTCTAGATCCAGCTCCTACAATCTGCTCTTAATTCACGTCTTTACCTGAAAACTCACCAGCACCAGAATATTTCCTGTTGTGGATCATTGAATCCAGAGTTTAATCACAACCCAGATCACGAGCCTAATCCGGCTGTCGATGGGTGAACATGAAAGAAAGAAAGAAAAAAAGACCTCGGGTGCATTTCAGAGT
The DNA here is from genome assembly GCA_037832705.1 of Centriscus cristatus. Classification (NCBI taxonomy): domain Eukaryota; kingdom Metazoa; phylum Chordata; class Actinopteri; order Syngnathiformes; family Centriscidae; genus Centriscus; species Centriscus cristatus. The sequence goes on along the minus strand of JBBMJM010185181.1, from coordinate 4,657 downwards.
GATGATTCACCCTTAGAATGTGACCCACTGGAGCACCGTGTCGCCCTCCACAAGAGTTGATTAGAGTATTTTAAAACGGTTCAAATGTTACTACACAAAAGAATAAAATACTCGGCGTTCACAGAACGTTGTTGGATATTCCCTTCCTTTGTTGCACTGGAATCATGTGACTGGAGAGAAGCTGCATGGAAAATTAGAGGAAGAGGAACAAACGTGGCTTTCATTCTCCAGTCGACAGCAAAAGGCCACATGTCGATGTCATCAAAACCAACAGGAATGCAAATCACACAGAATCTGTCTGTTTTCCTTCTGTCTCCTGTCTCCTCTGCAGCGGTTCACAGTTCTAGATCAAACTCCCGGGGGGAATCCTTCCATCACTGTTGGTGATAGTGATAAATTGGGTTGTGACTGAGACTGGGGATTGTTCAGAGCTCTGAGAGCAGTGGAGTGTGTGTGTGTGTGTGTGTGTCCCTCATTGGTTATTCATCAGCAGGGTGGGCAGCGTGGAAGTGGCAGCAGCAGACAGAACTCTATTACTGACGTGTGACTCGTCGAGGGTCCGTGACCTGATGTTTCTGAGGACTGATGATTAGTGGAAGTCATATCGTGGGTGGAATGATCGATGCAGTGGATGAGGCGCAGACATGAGGAGGAGGGAGTTGTGATTTCCATGTGCATGAGAGGTACGTGAACAGAAGTGATGTTCCTTACAGGGGAGGTGTCATCCAGATACTGACGTGTTCTCAACCGCCAGCGTCACTTTCATCTCCGGGCTGAATTTCACACCAAATATTTGTATCATTTGCAAAATCGTACTTAAATAAACACAAAATATAAGTGAATGTGGAATATGAATTATAAATGTATCAATAGTTACATTTATAAATTGATAGAATTAATTCAATTTCATTAAAAATAACAAAGTATTATTTTGGTGAATTCAAATACAATTTCACACAAAACTCACTCGTTACAAGAGTTGACTGAATGTTGTTGAAGATTAAACGTTGGTTCCAGAGGATCTCAAACACTGCGTCACTCTGACGTCTGTTTCCTTCACTTTGTCCAAGACATACGAGGGGTGGTGGTCCTCAGGTACTGAGAGAGAACAACTGAGAACATCAGCTGGTCGACAGTCCCACTGAGGTTTTCTGCTTGAGAGGTTCTGCTGTAGACACTCTCCACTTATTCTCTGCTGTAGACCTCCTCTTCTGTAGACCTTCTCCGCTGTAGACCTTCTCTGCTGTAGATGTTCTCCGCTGTAGAGCTCCTCTGCTGTAGACCTCCTCCGCTGTAGACCTCTGCTGTAGACCTCCTCCGCTGTAGACCTTCTCTGCTGTAGACCTCCTCTGCTGTAGATGTTCTCTGCTGTAGACCTCCTCTGCTGTAGACGTTCTCTGCTGTAGATGTTCTCTGCTGTAGAGCTCCTCTGCTGTAGACCTCCTCTGCTGTAGATGTTCTCTGCTGTAGACCTCCTCTGCTGTAGACGTTCTCTGCTGTAGACCTCCTCTGCTGTAGACGTTCTCTGCTGTAGATGTTCTCTGCTGTAGAGCTCCTCTGCTGTA
>JBBMJM010184757.1:3594-13803 GCA_037832705.1 Centriscus cristatus | reverse complement strand
ACAGTTTCATGACAACGAGGGTCCAGATTTGACAGTCGGACAGATTTAATTGGGGAAAAACACATTTTGGTACCGCCGATGTCGGTGCACCCATACTTCTTGACCGACTGACTACAATGAAAAACGCGTATCTCTACTGAGGGAGGTGTACCAAAGTCCTTTTGCCGTATTAACCAAACCCCCCCTGCTCTCGCCGATCACGGCCACAGGGACCATAACTCACAGCTGTCCAATGACGGGCCTGATCGGTCTATATTATACATGATGTGCTGTCAAAGAACTGTTGTCCATTTCATAAATACTTGATCTGTTGGTCCATATAAACGTTTCTCAGACTCACAACCCCGCCAGCAAGAAGCCTTTCTCCTTATGGTGCTGCTTTTTTACATGATTGTATACACTAATTATTCAATTGGTACTGAAATGTGATTTTTTTTTTCGTTTTTTTTTTACTCATACAAAAAATACATGTCGTTTCTTTGTAGTTCAGCATTTACACATTGTGTGTAGAAGATGTTACCATGGTGACTATCTATGTTTAAAATGCCAGCACTGAATAAAGTTCTTTATCAGAATTTCGGGCTCTGGCACAAAATCAGATTAGAAGAAGTCATTGGAGACCATGAATTTAAGTGTCAGAGTGTGTGCGTGTGGGATGTTTTATTGTTGTAAAGCACTATGTGTTTGCATTTGATAAATAGAGCAAATAAAGTTTGATTTGTCTTCATACCACCAGTTTGTCAGTTTGAAACAAAGTGGTGAAATAACGAATCAACCCACTGATATTTCTGTTCATTGGCCCACACCCTATATATGAAAGGTCACCTGCAACAGCCTGCACACAACACACGAGATATCAAATTAAATGTCGTCCACGGGGAACCGAGATGGAGTCAAACCTCAGTGCCTGGGCTGATTGAGCCAAATGACCTGGATTGTCCATTAGCTGAGCAGTGGAATGGAACTTGACAAACCATATGGGGTAAACATGGAATAGGGACATGGCTTGTAACAGGGACTCACTTAGACAACGCCAGCAAAATGCCAGTGGGGTTTTTGTGCGTTGGCACTGGCTGTTATTAAATCTGGCACAAAGTGTCAGTGGCACTGCCAAACGCCTGTGTCTGTAAAGTAGCACTAAGCTGAAAGAAACCAGCACAAGGAGAAAAACAAAAAACAAAAAACAAAAAAACAAAAACCCATCTGGAGCGGAAGGAGGTTCGACATTACAAGCACATTAGAGAAAAGCACACACGAAAACAAAGGACGACAAGCTGCATACGCTTTATTACGTTATATCACATGATGGGCTCAGCTGGATGAGGATGATTCTCCGCAAATGGTTTAATTCACCTGGAAACAAAGCTTGTACATATTAGCAGGTGTCTACACAACGGTTACACCGTGGAATACTGTGAACATGATGTATGTGTATATAGAAATATAATAATATATATAATATAATGTATTATAATGGAAAGTAGACATATTTTATTTACATTTCCTTTCCTGGCTGGAGCCACTGAAACGTTTCTACATTCCCTGCGTGTTAGGCGCTCAGTGCTGTCGCTCCCAACCGTTTGTCAGACTGAATTCTTTCAAATGAGTCACGTGAGCTTCCGCTTTGAGGTGATAAATATCTAAAACATGGAACAACAAGCAGCACGCGCATCATGTTTTGAAGCCTTGAAAACACGTTTTGTTGTCTGCATTTCAGTCTATGTGTCTAAAATAGAATATTGTGCAAAACGGATTCAAAACCATCAACATGCACCGAATCATTACAAATCGACATCAGATCTAGCCTGCTCTCTTTACTCCTCTGGCGGCCCACATTGCATGAATTGATTACAGTTCATGCAGTGAAGCACTACTGGAACAAACGTCTGCATGTACTCAGTGTCGTGCTTGGGATCGCCAAAAACTCATGCATGCACGTCTGGCACGAGAGTACCCGTTAACCCATTGGTTATCGTCTTGAACGGGAGGCATCTAAAAATAAATGTGCATCACTGCATGTGGACCTCAAGGTGTTGCCATGACAACCAGGCTTGTTTTCGTGTCAAGGGAGGCTCCGCCATGAAGAAAGGAAGCAGAGCGGATACAGGGGACAAGGATGGAGACAGGAATGGGGAATGGAGTAGGTAGGGTGGGATGGGTCAGGGGAAGACGATGGTAGAGGAAGAACAACAACACTGGGCGAAGGTGCGGATGATTTTAGTCCTTGTTGGCCCAGCACATGAATTATTGCAGTTCTTTTGACTGCAGAGAGTCTCCCCTGTTCTCGTGGTGTCCTCTTTCCCCACTTCAGTGATACCCACACAACACTATTGTCAGTGACAGACCCTGCACAACCCCTCCTCACCCCATCCATGTGCACACGGCCCCTAACGCTAAAACAGGAAAAACTATAAATAGTAAACACACTCGTTGGAGAGTGGAGAGAAAGCCAGGGTGGGGGAATAAGGTGGGGGTGCTGGGGGTGCAGGGAAGCACCTGCAGTCAAAAATAGCTGACGATGACCTTTCATTTGAGCTATTTATAGGACACAGCTGGAACCAAATGTACCACAACACCATGAAAAGTGAATTGATGATGGGTTTTAATGTTAACGGGGTTTTTTTAAGTGAAGTTCACCTGTAGTTTGTGCACACGTGGATTTCTCATCCATGACGAGCTGCCGCTGATCGGTTCTAAACGCCGTCGTAGGGATGCTGGCGTTTCAAGTGTTTACACCGATCTCACCCACCTAAAGCGGTACGATAGCTCGGCTCATTGTTTTTATCAGACCTATTTTTTTTAAGTTATAATCTTGATCTTATCCGTTCAAATTTTATTTGTATTGTGCAAATTCTGCAGTTCTCTCATCCCACTCAGCGAAGGGACGATAGAATAGAAACCCAACATTCACATGAGCAGCAGGTGAAATGAATAATTTTACAGGCAGATCCAAGGTTGTGAATGGGCAGAAGGCATTACAACAGCCATACTGACAAACCCTGGAGATAAATGGGGATTTTTCAGTTATTCTCATGACTGCTAGTATGGGACGAGATGTGTGGAGAACCAGAAAAACACGTTCCATTAAATGTGTGATTTTATATGAAGGAGCTGAGGGTATGAGGGGAGGTTTGTTTTTAGATAATAAAATGTGTGATAAAATGTAGATACTTGATATTTAACTAAGATAAAAATGTTCCATATTGTCACTGATCCTAACAATGCAATGGTGTTTGCAGGTGTCACTCCGGGCTCTGACGTGGCCGAGAAAATAATGTTGAGTGGAGCTGTTGTACACATGTTGCACCTGTTTTTGTTATGTGGTGATAATAGCAAATTCCAAGTGACAAAAAAAAAAAAAGAAAAGGAAAAAGGAAAAGGGAAAAGGAAAATCGATATCAGAACAAGCACAGTGTGAATGATGAGTACATTATGCTACCGGGTGCAGGTCTGAGAGGAAAATGAGTCGATCATTTGTCACATTGTGCTGCTACACAAATGACTGTGTTTTCCATCCATCCATCGCCGTCTGATCTCAGGTGTTACTTGGATTGACGCATGAAACCGCGTTGCTTGCGTCTGCCGAGTCTCTGTTGTACACACAGGAACCACTTCCAGGTTTACCGCCATAGATTTCAGTCCTCGCTCATTCTGATCATTTCCATTCCGTGTTTCGACGTTGGTGAACAGTCAAAGACAGAAATAGCCTGGATGGAGCCTTCGCTTCTCTCGCTCATGTAAACCAACACATTTCTGCTCACTGATGTGTTCAATCACGTATATATCTACACGCAGTGTCTACACACACACACACACACACACACACACATCTTTACTGTCTTGTGCTTTTGTTTATCTGACAAGCTTCGTCAGAGCTGTAACACTCCCAGCTCCACTTAAGATTTCCATTTATAGCGTTTAGAATGAATTATTTAAATAATCACAAGACTTTTTTTCCCCCCTGCCTCTCTTTTCATAAAATCAAGGTTAAAAAATTAAAACAAAAGCAGGGCAGCTCATACGAGATGGACACCCAGGTGATGAATGCATGGAGGGGGAGGGGGGGGGCGGCAGACAATGGACGGGTTTGTGTCAAATGGAAATGAAGAGACTCGCAGGCGCTTTTTGAAAATGCCGACCAGCAGCGATGCATGTTTGACTGACAGAACGGATTTGGTTTGTTTTTCAAATCCAGCGGCCATTAATTAAACAAAGTAAACCTGACCTCATGTTTTCATGGACGCACGATTTCCTTAAACCTCAAAATACTGAAGTTTTAACTCATTTGAAACTTGCGCAACCTGTGTAGCACAATGCGAAGGGTCACATTCTTTTAACGGTCACGGTCGCACAGGAAACTACGAGTTGGATTGTACCAACCTGAAGAGGAGGGACAGGCAGAGCCTTATGGTACTTGTCCAGGGAGATGAAGGTGAAGAAGGCAGTCACAGCACGATACTTCCCCTCCTCCCCCTCCAGCGGTGATGATGCATCGACCAACACCTCGATCTCCATAGACTTGTTGCTGGTGAATATGAGCCGCCCCGTCACTGTCACCACACAGCCTTAGACACAGATAGACAAAATAAAAACAATACTAAACTTAAAGAAATAAAAATGAAGACATTATTTGTTTAACGTCTGTTGTCAAGGGAAAATAGATTTTGTGATTTGCTGCTTCATCATTACCAGTTGTCACACAGTAAAATATATATATTTTTATTTTTTCCATAAACGCAATGAGTTCATACATTGCAAAAATCAGGGGGAAAAAAATCTTAAAATCTGAGCTGGAAATGGAAACTGCATCATGAACTTGTTGGTCTGCTCTTCTGAGAGACTCCAGCCTGTGAGAGGAGAACACAAACTGGCTGGTGACGTCTAATATGGGCAGACGATCAAAGATCTTTAACAGTGTTTTATGTCCGTTACAGTTATGAAGAACATTGACACGTTAAAGCATGTTGGATGCATTTTCCTATTTATTCAAACACCACCAAATGTGCACTCCAGCAGAGAACCCAAAGTTCTCCTTTAACCTTGGAACCATCTCATCCACCATCCAAATGTGTTTGACACATTTGTGCTCCTCTGCTTTTGTCACTTTGCAGAGGTTTGACAAAACAGGTTCACATCACACAGGGGGATTGCAGATGTGTTCCTTCCTTCTTTTTGATATGTCTGTACTGTATTATTGCTGGTGGTTGCCATAGTGACAGGGAGAGAGAGACTGTTATTTCTGCAGCCAGAGGCAGACTATTTGTTGGGATCTCATAAAAAAAAGAAATAAAATATGTATGTCTAAAATGAAAGAAGAAGCTTCTATCAAAGTTTGTGCAGCAAAGGTCTGTTACATTTGAATTATTTCTCATCTCAAGATAGTGTGAGGATGATCGGGCACTAAAAAGTCAGGTTACGTTATGCTGACCTGAATAATAAGTCTGGCATCCTTTTAAAAGAACAACCTGGACTGAATCATGTAATAAATTCTTAAACTAGTCAACTCAAAATGCCATCATGCCAATTTCTTTAGATTCTTTAGATTCGTAGAGCTCTAATATTTAGTGACTTTGCATATCAGTTCTAAAATGCGTGGTAATTAATTCTCCATTAGTCAAGATTTAGTCTAATGGTGAAGGAAAGCGATGACACACTCTGACCCCAACTTCTGATTCTGTCAGCGGGGGGGTCTGCGCACTGACAGAATGTTTTTTATTATTATGTTATGAGGGATCATGCTACGACATTTGAGGGAGGAGTCATGAAAATAAGTAGCATCGAGGGCGCGGTACAGTCACATCCTGTCCATGCACCTCAGACACTTTAGTATTTACGTCAGCATCAGTCCAGCCTACTCCAGGTTAACCTACTTTGGGACAGATAGAATACACAAGGAGCCATGCTGCACTTCTTCTTCAACATCTTCATAACATTCATGATCTATGCGGCCAGAGCTTGGACATGTGCAACAGTGGAATTCAGCTCCTGTGAAAAACTGGCTGCACATCAGCTCCGAGCAGCTGTTTGATACCGCTAATCTGCTGAGTCAGTGTCAGGACCTCATGTTGTTTCCTCTGAAGTAGGACTGTCATATCTTCGAACAATGGATTGGAAAGTTTAAACTGCTTCTGGATGGATGTGGTGAAAGCAACACTTGAGAAACCACATCAAATATCTGTGTTGTGACACATTTCCTCTGTGGTCCGGGTCCTTTTAAGACACTATTTAGAGCCGAGAAAGTGACAATAAGAATCAGTTATGAGATAATAAACATAAACCAAAGAGATAAAACTGTCACTTCTGCTGTCAGGTAGTATCAGAATCCTATTGGACAAGAATTTACATGAATGAAAGAAAGTGTCATATTCTTACATATTATTCAAAATCATTCACACGTCACACAATTTGAAATCTATTGTTAAAGTAAAATATTATTTTCTTGGTCTCTTTTTCTTTCTTTTGTTTTAGAAACAGATCAAAATTGCTAATCTACCAACACACTCAGTCTATGTTTCTTTTTATAGATTCTAATTTCCATCGGTATGAATAGCAGCTGTTAAACGACGGGCAGTTCTCCGACATTTTTCCCCAGTTAATAGAAATGTGGAGTTTCTCTGCTGATTACGTCCCTGTACATACTCCTTGACTTTTTATCTGACATCGGTTGATCAGATGTTGCAAACTCAGCACGCAGGAACAATCACCGAGCTAAGCTCGGCTTAGAGGAAAAGGGGAGGCAACATCTGGAGTAACTCAGAGGCATGTTTGTTTTAATTGTTTCGAATCATCCTCACCCATCCCGTCACTATTTCCTACAAAGAAAACAAAATCATATTTACACTGAGTGAATTATCCTCCTCTTTCAGTAAACGGACCTGGGGAGCTGGAATGGTGAAAGATTTGTTAACAGTATGTCCTGAGCTAATGATAACATCTGCACACTACCAGTGTGTCTGGAGAACATCTCTGTCCCACTGGTCCTCGACATGTTTAGATCTCCAGACCGATGATATCGTGTTGCTGACAAAGCTGAACACCGTTTGTTTCCGAGAAAATCAATACGTCAAAAATATTGTTTCAGGAATTGATCTGAGTAGAGTATGAGCTGTGGCAGTTCTACTAACACTGATATAAAAAGCCTCATCACCGTTTTGTCAAAAAACGTCATTACATCACAAATGAGCTTGTTAAACCCCCATGTGCTGCCGGTGTTATCACACTCCGGACCTCCTGTTTTGTGTGTTTTCCCAGTAAATACATTCCAGAATGGAGAGTTGTCCCTCATTCTATCACCATCATTACTGGAGCCTCTTCCCCACTGACACTTCAAAGGGTCTTGGGAGTTTTGCTTGTGTGGTAATCGCAACCTCACATATTGACAACAGTTGTGTGGAACAACGTGATTTAGATAAGACAAAGCTTGGTAATGGAAAAATGGTTGAATCTTAATGATGTGTTTTCCCGGACGAAGCAGCAGCCCTACAAAACACAAAGCCCGCCGGCTGCCAACTTGGTTATCCCCATTTAAAACAGCACTGTCTGAATTTATACGCTGCTGGCGTTTTCCACATTATCCCGTCATTAAGACTTTGAGAGAGGAGAGTTCGTTTTTAGGCAGAAAACAACCTGAAAACCAGCTTCAGTGAAGGAGGAGAGAAGACAGAAGACACATCGTCCGGTTCTTCTATGACATCATGTCACGTCAACGGGAGTTAAACCTCTTGAGTTCGTTCACTCCTCATCATTCTCACCTTTCTTGATTTTACGATGGAAGTTAATGGCGTCCACGGAGGCAGTGACGATGTTGGTGTTGCAGTGTCGAGCTGCCACGATGCCGGCGACCTCGTCCATTAGCTTCATGGTCACACCTGTCCCAGACACATGGAACGACATTATACACAGTCTATCCACCCAACCTACGTTCCGCATGCACCTCAAGTGTTTGCAGACTCCGCCGTGCATTCGCTTTCTCCTGCCATCCGCTTCCCTGCACATGCTGAAAACTGCGTGCCCTTGCGTTTGTTCTATTATCATTTAAAAAAAGGACACAGGAACTTTGTGACTCACTGCAACTGCTCTGATCATTTCCCCTGAGATGATTTGTGTATCTCTCCCCCCACACGAGATCAATAAGTCTGTGTGTGATGGCTGGTTTGGCTCTGACCATGTGGCTCTAATTCTGACCGCCAAGCGTGTGGGAGTACAAACAGAATGGGCTGCGCGTTCTCAAATGTAAAAGTGGGCCTGCTGAGTTGAGTAGAAATTAAACATGCTAATATTCTGATGTGCTTCTCTCCTGAATCGACAGATCACGTATTTTTTCCAATGCGTCCAGGGGCAGCTGGGAAGAAAAACTCCTTTTCTTTCCTGACTAAAAGTAAAGTACATTTACAACCTGCTTTGACAACATGACACCAACACATCACATCTTGATTTAAACCTGTTGTGAGGCATTTTGCAAGTCGTGGAAATTGATGGGATCACACTTAAGATTGAAAGTGTCCCCTGGGCTCAAGGCACCGGCGGCTGCAGCTTTTTACAGCGTTCAGCGGTCATGTCTGATCATGTAGCACTTAATGGATGTGGCTCATGACCTGAACGTGACGTCAATTTAATTTATGGTTGTTGCACCTGATGTACAGAGTCTGAAATCCACAGAATATGAAATGGGACTATGCCAGCTGTCTTTGAATATTATCATATCACAACGATCTTCAACTTGGTCACACTGAATAACTAAATAACTAATATAACTAATAACTAAGAGAGTGTTCAGCAGCGACGATATGATGTCTGATGTACGAAGTGCTAAAAGAGAACAGTCGTGAATCTAATTTTCACAAAAAAGGAAAGTGCTCAGGTCTTTGTTGTGTGAGGTTGAGACTGAGAATTCGGGACACATTTTCCGAGGGGAGACAGAGAGGAGCAGTGAGAGTGAGCTCCCTGGTGTTAGCAGCTCTCCACATGCCTGGAGAAAATGAGACCGGTGGGTGTGGATCAATAATAAACTCTGTTTGCACAAGTCCACTTTACACTCTCATGTGACAGACTCGCAGGAGCTCTGAGCAGCGAACAAGATGCAGTTTGTACTAATGAAATATGTCGTCAGTATTATACTAATAATGTGATTAACGACAAGAAATAAAAATCGCTGCTTGTCAATTCTGTTATTTAAACATAAAATGAACACTCTTAGAAAACAAACGTGTATTTTTCTGTTCTGGATAAAGGCTGTCGAGCGCGTGCTCAGGGGAGGTTCCTTTGTCTGCTCCTGTTGACAGAACGCCCTTGAAGAGCAGAAATAGGTTCATGCATTATCCTAATCACAGACAGACAAATGCCAGAAAAAACATAACCGCAGTGACAAGGCAACGAGAGGTGGGTGGGTCGAGAGGGGAACTGACATCACACACAAACCTGCTAACGAAGCAAAAATCAACAACTATCAACAACTATTTCTAATGTCAGAACAAGAGACGCTGGTATAAGATTTTAAATTCAGTTTGAAAGAAACGGCAGGTTCAACTATTCTAGTTTAGCTTAGGTTGGTACTTCACATGATGAGGGAGACATTGCCATGGTTACCACACGCAGTGCCAACAACCTGTCTTCACATGAGGAGGGCAGAGACCCAAACATACAAGCGTAGGCGGTGTCACTCCTAGAAAAACTAGTTCTGATGGCAGAGGCGGCAGGATGCTCGTCTGATGAAGGTTTTCACTCGATGCTTTGGCATTTCTTTCAACCACGTTTCTTGACCACACAAGTCACTAAATATTGAATACAAAGTGAAAACAGTCAAATATTTTAAGCTACACTTGACCAAGATGCATGCTGACGCATCCATCAACCAACAATTGGAAAATAGATATTTGATTGGTACAAACCAAAAACAAGAGTAATTGTTCTAGAAACATTTAGTCATTTATCGAAAGAACCCGATATTTGCACTGAATACACTGCACCCTGCTGTGACTCCCCTGTCCTTCACTGTCAAAGACGCTTGTCTTTACTAATCACCACCATCGGTGGGTCTGTTAATGCTGCTCGTGCAAAAACAAAACAAAACAAACAAACCTCCATGTACAGTCGATGTAAAAGGTTGAAGTGAAGCACAATATGCAACTGCAAATGAGGACAAGCGAGGCCAAGACAGCCCTGGGCCCGGCGTTACACATTTACAGGGTGACATGGCACACTATGACTCTC
>JBBMJM010184330.1:3125-14495 GCA_037832705.1 Centriscus cristatus | reverse complement strand
CGGAGCGTGCGTTTGTTAGCACGTTTTGCATGTTGCTCAAGTACAGCGACCACCAACATGAATTCTTTTTATTTTCTTGAGCGAAAGAAAAGCTAAAGGGCATTTTAATCAAAATCAATATATATCAACATATTATCCCAAATATCATGATCATACTGGGTAGTTCAGTTTTTATCTCTCACTTGGGAATTTGTGTCAGAGATCGCTAATGCTTTGACTTAATGAAAGCTCATTCGCTGCAATCTATGAGCACATCATGACAACGTTGTGCTACTGTGTCATTAATCACGCCGCAGACTCACTGAATCCCTTGGGGCCCTTTGCAGTCATGGGAATATCCCATTACTTCTTTTCAGTCCTTGTCTCTGCTTCTCCTGCCGTTTTCCAATTTCACACAAAGTACCTAGTGGTGTAGGGACATCGTCAGTCGTTGTAAGACGTGGTTTCCGAGTGTCCTCCCTCAGAAAATTTTGAGCTGACTACATGCAGTTTTATTCTAATTCCATTCTAACTTATTTTTAAATGTGCTTTCACCCATGTTACTTGTAGCCTTCCTACAGAAATAAAAATAAACCTAAAAATAGGTCATAGGTTGTATGAAACTGTGGCATACAGTGGGAGGCTAATGGCACTGCTCAACTATTCTTGACTCAGCGCTATCCGGCTTTTCTGCTTTTACACTGGCGAGAGTACCTGGTATCTGTACTTTTTTTATTGTACCTCCTCTGGCGAGGTTCCATGCGAACCAGGCTGGTACTAAACATGTGATGTCACAGATCTAAAGCCCTGTCTTTGGCAAAAGACTCTACTGTCAGTTTTACCGCGATGGTGATACAGTAGCAGTTCTGCTCTGTCACTCATCTCTTTGTGACAAAAATCCACAAACTTAGCAGCAAGTTCACCATCTCCTCCATGTCCTACGTTGTTCACGTGTTTGTGTAAAATGCTGTCACAGCACTTTCCTTGCACTGTTGCTGTGTGTGTCATCAACACTCACATCAAGGAGGAAGTTACTTGTAATAAAAATGCACCTGCCTGGAAGTTCATCCTTTCATCTTTGAAACTAGGACTATTGGAAACCAAGCAATAGCAAAAGCTAGAAATGTTACCGATGACGTCATCTCGTTGACAAGGTAACTATGATGCTGGTGTTGGAAGAGTAACAATAAAAGGCTCTTGCTCCTTTTAAGACTCAAGAGGGAGCCTGGACTCAAGGTGTGTTTGTTCTGGTGGGCTGATAAGGTACAAGCTCCCAAGTTCCTTCATATGATGGCACTGGACAAAGACGAGCTTTCTGGGCACGGAGTCAGTATTTTAGGCCTAACAGGGCTTTCAGGTGCCAGTGCAGAGAAGATTAACACAGAGGAAATGTGATTGTTTGAGTGTTTTTTTGTTCTCGTTCCGATCTGACTCCACTGGACAAACAGCGAGGGATTACAATAATCCAGCAGAAGAAGGAAAAACCACTAACTATTTTTTTTTGACACAGCAGGAGACAGCACTCCCCTACAAACCAACGTTTCCTTCCACCCGTCATCTCATCCATGAAATCACAGCATCCACCGAGGCATCAAATGTGTTTCATTGCTTCACCTCATCCTCTACTGCTTCCTCTATTTATCTCCCTGTAAATGCACTCCTGCTCTACTACTCTCTGTGCCATCCCACTAAAACAACAAAACTCTTGCTGTCAGATCCCTTGAGGGTCCTTAGACACATTTACTGTACATAATGCATATTTGCTCCAAAGTTTCATCTAATTGCTTGAATGTGCATCTCTTCCCCATCCTCCTAATCATCTCCCAGTCAGATTTCACACAAAAAATGAAATGTCAGTCCTGCACATGCCAAATTTTATATTTAGTTTTCCACGTAATCATGGTTGATTATGGTTGCACAGATTCAAATAATCAGAATTATAAAATATTTCATTTTTTATGTATTTATTCATCTTCTACCGGTTACGGGTCACGGGTGTGCTGAATCCAATCCCAGCAGTCAGGGGTGGATGGTGGGGTTCACCCTGGATCAGTCGCCAGCTCATCGCAGAGCCAAATGAAGGCTAGACAACCATTCACACACACACTCACACCTAAGGATAATTTAGAGTGTGACTAATTAACCTATGTTCCTCTGAGGCAACGGTGCGAACCACTTCACCACTGTGTCGCCCTTTAAGGATATATAAACGTCTAAAAAACGAAGAATTTGCAGTAATGCAGTAATCAAATATCATCAAAGTATCAAAATAAGCTTACACTGAATCAAAGACCCTCTCCAGTTCATCAAGAATTTCCTGTGAAAATGTACACTGTTTTTGCCCCATTTAAATCAAATATCAATACAAACCAAAGAGTGTGTGTATGCGTTTGTGTGCTTGTGTGTGTCATTGAGGGCTCTGGGACCGTCACACGTTATTTATTGTTGGCCTTTAGTTTATTACCTCGCTCTGCTCTTTCACATTCAGCCGAGCAGCTCAGATAGAAGGAACGAGACGTAGTCACACATACTGCCGCGTTAACTTAGAGGATGCATGACCCATTCAGACTCACCGATGAACCGAAATGTGTAGCTGATGTTGCCATTTTTGGTGAGGATGTCCAGGAAATCTGATTTGCATGCATAATGAACATGTTCAAGACAGATGAACCATTGTGCTCAGTTTCCTTAAACCTGCACAAGAATTTTCTTCCCCACACATTTTCTTCCTCATCTGCACATGACATAAACAGCAGTGAACCTAGTTGAAATTCAGATGTGATGTCTGATGAAAGAATCTGACCAAACCTCAGCTGAGGTGTTTGTACAGGATAAGATGTAATTAATTAATTTAATGGTTTTGGTCATTTACGGTTGCAAACATGAATTAATCATCTGCCACCTATTGACATATTGATGTCTGATTGATGTCTGAACTTTTCCACTCAGTTTCAAATGTGTAAAATTATTTTCTTACTATTATTATTAATAACAATAATAACAACAAGAATAATAATTATAAATATAATGGTGGTAGTGATATTAAAGAATACTACGAAGAATACTACTACTCAAGTCAAGTATGTAAAAATATGTTAAATTCATCCCCAGCATATGGATGCGATAAGGAAAGGCAGAAGGAAGAATGGAAAGGCACATTGAAATGGATGAGAGGTTGAGAATAGGTTGAATATGTTAAATATAGGGTGAAAATTAATAACACAGGGTATTAAAAGTGTACAAGCATGTTGAGAAGTATGAGACAGCTAATGACAGAAGTGCCATCAAAGGATCAGGAGGCAGTGAGCACCTATACGGGGAGTCCTGTTGTCTGTGGTTACCAATTAGCATCTCTTCAATATGGCTCTAATTGCTATGCATGAGTCATAGCGGCTCCTATTTCCAAATCTTTAATTCATAGAGAAAGTAAGAGAGAGAGAGAGAGAGAGAGAGAGAGAGAGAGAGAGAGAGAGAGAGAGAGAGAGAGAGAGAGAGATTCTCCTAGTGTAATTTATTCCTGTTGTGATGGTGATGACGATGAGGAGGAGGAAAAATATGATTTATGTTTATTTATCTTATCTCTGTGTGTGTGTGTGTGTGTGTGTGTGTGTGTGTGTGTAGGGTTACATGATTTAGTGACCCCCCCTCCCCAACCCCAGCCACCACCACCCAAAGCCCCCCACTTCCTGGAAACGATTCTGGATAATTGTATCATGGTAATTGCCTGATGGCGTCAATCTGGCTATCCTGCTTTCAACGGGAGCTGATGTTTGGTGTTAGAGGGAGAATTACACAAATCTTGGTAGTACTAGTACATCAACTGTTACACACTGTATTTTTAAAAAAATATATTTTCAGCTAATTTCATTTAGATAACCAAAGTTTTGACTTAAATTGTTGATATTGCATCATAGTATTTACAGCAAGGAACACTGCACTGCATTTCTGATAGCTTGTTGCTTTATATCCTAAAATCTGCATTAGCTCCCCATCACTACCAACATGATCGAAGAACCAAACCTTGGGGTAAAGAGGTTTTCAATCCCACTCCCAATATCTATCGTATATCCCAATATACATTATTTCATCATATTTTATGTTGGAAGCTGGCTGAGCCACCAGACCAACACTAAAACATTACATCACAAATACATTCTATATCTGTTTATTCATGTCATACACCAAAACGTAACCAAAATAAACATACAATTTAAAATTGAAGCTTGAGCAACAAAGCCAGCCATAGTTCAGTCTGCTACATGCAGAACCGGAACAGCTGAATTAGCATCAGCTGGAGTCATGAGACACAGTTTGGTCACCGTAAAATATCCAAGTTAGCATTGAGGTCATATGGTCAAATTACATAATTTAGACATTAGCTGGTGCCTGTAAAGGGAGTTAGGAAATCCCTTTGATCACAGTTGTTTCTCTGAGCATGTTTGCATTTGAAACAAAAATCTAGATTTGTTTAACAGAAACTGTTTCAGTTCATGACTCAAGAACTGAGCAAATTGCAGTTCACAAGTAGAGATACATAGATAGATACTATAGATAGTTTCTGGCGCAGCAAGAAAGCAAACAACAAAAACACTAATGCAACATTTCTTATAGCAAATTATTCAGCAATAGCAATTATCTTTTCATTTTCTTTCTAGAACAGTTTTTCATTAAACATTCATGTGGTCTATAAAATGTAAACAAATGTGCACACACGCAGAGGTAACATTATGTAGTTGTACAGTTGGTGAAATAGTATTTGTATTTACACGGCACAGATAAGAAGACGTTAAAAGATGATCAGTAACACGTTTTATACGTTTACAGAACTGTTATATTTAAACAGATACAGAAATAGTACGTCTGCAGAGATTTCATTCTCTTGGCATTGTTGTCCACTTTTGGTGAGTTTTGCGACAAAAACAAAACTACTACGAAACAAAACCACTATGCCATCAAACCGTAATACAAAAAAAGATTTAACACTGGTATTTTAGCATGTCTTCGTTATGTTCATCACATCAAAGCTTTCGTCTGTGTTAGAGACATTTTTTTCTTACATAAAAGCCTGCTAGGTCTTATAGAAGGTGACCAGTTCTCATAACATCATCTGGAACAGAAACATAAAGGGCAAATAAGCTCCGTGAACTGCAACGGCAACACACACCGCTGTATATACTAAAATGTGGCGTTGTTCATAGCTAGTTATCAGCACTAATTAGCGCTAATTATCGTTGAGGGACATGCTACCAGCGCACAGAGGTGCCAAAGTAATAAATGATAAAACAAAGCTGTTGAAAGGAATAAGCTACGCGTTTATATCCGCTGTCTTTTCAGCAAGCGTTTATCTTGTTACTATATCAAACTACAGTTTACAGTATTCACCTTTCAGCTTCAGAAGTCAATAACAACTTTTATATCCAAAGTGAAGAAATAAGCAAATGAATCCCACTGTGCACAGATGATTTCAGCATTGTTGTTGCTGCGTGCGGTTCGTCCATTGTTGAGGTGTGTTATTAGTCTCCAACCAAAGTATATTTCACCAGGTTTTCTTATTATTTTCTATGTATTTAATAATTCACTTTGCTCTGTCGCCATTGTTGAATACATCAGTTGTCACTGGTTAAAACAAATATTGTAGCTATTTATCTAAATAAACTAGACATTAATGTCCTCTGCTCTCAGATGATTTGTGACCGAAAAAGGTCTGGACCATTACAAACCACCAGCAAAGCACCAATGGAAACTACAACATCTGGCTGCATGACAAGCGTCACTCCGATTTCACTTCATATTTAAGGCAATGTATGTCCATAAAATTGTTCTTCTCAAATAGAACAAAGTGACAAACTCACTTCCTCTGACACAAACAGACAGATTTTACTTTGACTGGGAACTGAGGATGTTAACCAGACAGCTGATGAAGAAGTGGCACACATAACACAATCCCAAAACAGAATCCACATGTTGATCGTTCAAACTCCAGCCTGGTGTTCGGGGTGTTACCAGAGACTTCCTGTTAGGAGGCTCAGCAGACACCTACTTCTCCACAGACTGGCCTGATATCCGCGCTGAGAACATCAGTCCCATTGGGTGAAACAGTCTACCTGTCCTTTATTTTAGTGTCTCCATTTAAATTATGAGTACTGAAAGGTGCTGTCAGACATTTTTCTTTCAGTAGTAAGTGCCAGTAAATTGTGCAAATAGCAGAATACTGAGACATTTGACACTTTCACATTATGTACATTTTTTGTTGTTGTTGTTGTCAGCTAAGTGTAGCACAAGTTGTCGAGATGGACCAACTGTAAAATCTGAAACTTTTCAGGGTCATGAGAATCCCGTGTGATTTCTGTTTCAGGGTTATTTTCATCATAAGACACTAAGAAGAGAGAGAGCCCCTTTGTCCCTTGGAGAGGAGTCAGCCCACCGTGACCCCAAACCTCCTGCCTCCCACTACGGTGCTGGGAGTTTAAATAAGTGACCTTTATCTGACCCATGTACAGTAGATGCCCCTGGTTCTTCACCAGTCCATGTCACCTGACCAGGGCACAGACCAGGGCACAACAGAATGTGACATTTTCAACACTTCTGTGATTCTTGCTTTTCTATTTTGAAAATGCATTGACGCTTCACTGTATTTGTATACAGTACATGAAAACAACTACATGCCGTTCTCTTTTTGGCCATCAACCCCATGTGAGAAGGAGAAAATATAACGGTCTATTTTCATCTAATTAAAAAATACAAAATAAACCTGAAGTAGTAGTAATAACTGTGATAAATGTGCTTGTTTGTTTTGAACACTGTAGACTCAGACTCCCATTCAGAAAATCTAGTGACTTGAATTTTTATGAACTGAACATGATTCTCTTTTACAAGGATCAGAATTGTTTTTTGTGTATTTTCTTAATATTGTTGAACTGACATGATGTGTTGTAAGCACAGATGAGGACTGATTACCATTAATGAGATTTTCTGTCAGTCCGAATTTTAGAGTTTCTTCATGATCCAGGACGCAAATGATGCTCAGATCATAATGTTTACATGACCCAGTCTGTGTCCTACAACACCATAAATACAAGAGTATCATTTTTCTTCTTGCCTTTATGTTTTTCATCCATTTTATGCCAATTCAGTCTTCACTGGGGCACCACCGATTTCAGATGCATTGATGATGAAATAAACCCACCAATTACAAGAGAGTTCTTTAGACTCAAACATTGGCTTCTAAGGATATCATGAACTTTCTCACGCTTGCCTTTTTAAATCCCCCATAGAGTCTGATGACGTTCTATGCGTGCAACTTCAGCGTCAGTTCTCAGATCTGGTTTCTTTTCAAGAGGTTTTTCCTGTGCAGCAATGAAAAGAACTCTTTTTTTCTTTTCAAATGTCTTTATGTCTTAATGAAGCGGCTAAAGTTGTCTGTTCCAACATGTCGGCCTGAAATGGGTAAAGTTAACAGTCAATTTTCAGGCCATGATTCACGATCCAAACCCGCCTATCTCTGCCCCCAGATGGTCCACTCGTCTTTCAACTCATCCCATTTCCCTCCATCCAAACACATCGAAACACATCCAATGTTCCTCAGCTTTTTCTTAAATCCTTTTCCTTTCTCCTCCATCTTCCTCGTCTGCCTCCCCCCCACCCCAGGCCAGTCTTCTAGTAGGGGGATGGGGGGGCTCGTGCCGCTAGAGAGCCGTAATCTGAGTCAGTTCTGTGTTGGAGCTCCCTGTCCCCTGGTTCTCTACCCTCTGTGGGGGGTCTACTCCCATCAAGGGCAGCTCCACGCCTAGTCATGCTGGATTAGGTGCCCCCCCCCCAGGCCCTCCACCATCACCCGCCTTGCAACTGTAGGCTGCGGCGACCTCTCTGGCAATGCTCCTCATGCGGCCTGACTGCTGCGTGTCGAGGCGGAATGGCGAAGGGTGGCAAAACTCTCGGAAGCAGCGCTTGAAGTTCTCATCGAGGAAGGCATAGAGAACTGGATTCAGGCTGCTGTTGACGTAACCCAGTGCGATGCAGAAGTGCATCAAGACCAGCGTGAACAAGCTGCTGAGATTGAAGCCCAACGACTGAGCCAGGACCATGATCTGGATGGGGGTCCAGCACACAACAAACACTGCCACCACCACCAGTACCATTCTGGTGATGCGGCGGAGGTTGCGGTCCTTTTCCTTGGAGCCGGAGAGGATACGAACATTGCGCAGGCGCTTGACCATCAAGCTGTAGCAGATGCTGATGATCGCCACCGGGATGAGAAAGGAGAAGAGAAAGACACAGGTGCCAAAGACAGGATCCCAGTGGCTCTTCGGCTCAGGCAAAACCACGATGCACTCAACGCCTGGAAGGAGCGAAGAAGAGAAATAACAAGTGGGTTAAATGTGTGTTGAGAAAAGTGTAAAAGAAGACATTGATTCCAGCATGTTTCAGCATGAGAAGCGAAGATGATTCTACCTCATACATGTACACGTGGCAATGAACTAGTCAATTCTACAATCAGTCAAGGACAAACCACAGTGCCATGCAGGACCCTCTGGGATGGGCCTTCATCCTACAACAAGATAATGACCCAAAACATAAGTCCAAGGTGTGTCAGAGGTACCATAAGAAAAAAGAACAAACGGTCAGATACAAAACATGGAGTGGCCAGCAGCAGATTTAAACCCATCAAGCTGGTTTGGGAAGTTCTGCAACAGAATTGGGAAAAAGAATATTTGATTTCCATTCGAGAATACCATGAGTGTATTCAGTTGTTGTACCTAAAGGTGGCTACTTTTCTTGAGTCAAAAGTTTCAAACACATTTTGGTTTCTAAATGGAATCCATGATTTCTTTTCTAACTTCAGTTGTTCATTTGTTCTATGCTTTAATCTCAGCAAGTACACTGAGACATTAAACTGCATAAATTTCAATAAAATTATGGAAAAATCAGGTTGTTCTAAAACTTTTGTGAATGAACACACCGGCAAACAAATTCTACAAATAGCTGGAGTGAGGCCACATCAAACAAACAGGAAGTGTTGAGAGAAAAATATGTCATCCATTATTCCATGTGGAGCTTTGATCCTTTTATCACTTTTATCTGCAGCACTCAGAGCGCAGCATACAATTTATAGTGTGTGGGTGTCCACAGCGAAAATAGGGCTTTTGCAAACAGCTGGATCACAGCCACATGACAACCCCCTGACCGAAAACACAATGTGGATGGAAACTGGCTTGATGGCTTGATGTTCATGTTGAGGTTTTATGGTTCATGAGAGATGGATGCTGTCTGGTTCAGCAGGGGTCAGTAGCAGAAATGAAGGTTTTACCCTCCGAAGTACAATGCCAAGGAACATTCTTCTATTAGTTTTCTATTCAAACTACTAATGGGAACACGTCTTCCAGGTCCAGTCTGGTCAGGTGCTTTTCTTGTCAGCGCGCCTTAATTTCTACCAGTATGTTCACGAGAGAATGAATATGTTGAAACTGTTGCCGTGGATCCGTTGTGGACATACTGGTTGTTGGGGGCCAAAGACATTGATTGGTCTAATTTTAGCATGGTGCTGCGTGAAAGAAACACCCTGTGCTCTTATTCAGCATCATTTCTATTTGAAGTGAGACCAAACAGCCTCTTGTGAAGGAAACGACGGATTGTATCCACAAGTCTCTGTCTGTGTTGCACTGGCCGTTGGGGTACAAACTGTTGGCTGATGACTCGTTAGTTGTTAGTTTTATGTAATGACACACAGAAATTACAGCTGTCGCCCCTAATGGATACTCAATTAGTTCCAAAGATAAACGGCATCTTTGCCGCACACATTTACTGCTCCTGCTCCTCGCCACATATCCATAGAAACTGTAAACACATTTGGATGGGATCATGGAATTGAAATGTACTCAGATATATCCACAGTCAGTTTTCCACATCTGCACAGGAGGCAGGAAATACTTCAGATTCATTTATGTTCCAGTAAAGCTCCTCTGCAGCACAGGAAAAGGTCAAGCTGCCATCACTCCATGGCTTTTAGTAGCAATCACACGATGGCTTGTAACTATCTCACCTTTTCAGGTGTTATGGTTGACCTTTATGTCCTCCCTGATTCTCTCCATGCTGGAGTTGTCATTTGTGAATTGTTTTCTCAGATTAATCCTTGCTGACATCCCGATTAAAGCCAAACAAGCTGACAGAGTTAGCCCAAGCAGCCGTTGATGTCCTTCCTGTGGTGGACAGATGTGTGAGGACTCTGGACTCATTCATGAAATCATTACACATTCTCCAACACATCACAACATCACGGCTTACATTAATGCTGAAGACCCTTTGGTACCACTTTCTAGAGCTCTGGGCATGTCATCAGGCTGGCAGGAAACAAGTGACTGAACAGCTGAAGGACGACCATGAGTCAAGGGACAGACAAACATCCTTTATGTTCTGAGAACATGGGTTTGTTGTAATTCCCTTCATCTTCTGGTTTGTACATACTGACTATTATTAACTATTGACTATTGGACTTGTTTTCACATCACTCTGATGACAACCAATGATTCTCACTCATCACTTCATCCTCTGTGTGTCCTGCCGACCTTTATCTGGTTTTAATCCCTCCAGCGTGTTTCGCTCTCCATCACTGGACTTCTCATCTATTTCTTTTCAGTCGGTTTCTCAGCTCACCTCTGGTTCAGACCTGTTATTGTTCCTACCTGTTATCCTCACCCCCTTATTGTGCTTCATATTTATTATTCTTTTTGTTCATTTCACCCTTTATCCTGCACTTATTTCCGTCTTTTCCGTTTTTATTCATGTGTGTCCTGCTTTCATTTTGGTCTATATTGTCCAGCCTACACTCCTTCACCCTCTCACCTCCTAACAGCTTTTCATTTCTTTCTCTCCTCCTCCGGCTTGGACTATTTCAGCCATTGCCATCGTTTCCTCCTATTCTACCTCCTATTCTTCTGTACGGACAATAGCCATGGTCTCGCTGTCCGGCTTTTTCAAAGCTTGCTACTATCATATAACGAAAGTAACCACCTTTGTTGTGTCAGAAACTCACAATAAGACTCTGAAGCTGCAGTTTTTGGAGAAGCAATGATTAATAACATTGAGTTGAATAATTCTCTTGCCTGATAACAGAATCGATCAAGTACTGTAAATGTATACACTGAATGTTCAATATTCGCTTTGGGCCCTTTGACAGCAGCTGAAACACATTGTAACACAAATAAAACAGTCAATAGCAAACTGCTGTGTTTTCAGAGCGCATTTCTGCAGAGGCGTATCTCTGGAAAAAGCCTCTTGCTGCAGAAGATGAATGAATATCGTTTTGAAGGCTGATTTCAGGGTGAACAAACTCAGGGGTTTCACTAAGCCTGCTTTGTGAAACGGGCCAGAAGTTCCACTCAAGAGATGAGTTTT
>JBBMJM010184221.1:1631-17347 GCA_037832705.1 Centriscus cristatus | reverse complement strand
CCTCTGCTTTGTCGGAGGGATTTCTAACGTTCACGAGCTGCTGAAGGGAAAGAAGAGTTTGCATGTTTGTTTTTCGTATAATGCAAAGTGGCATTTTGGGGTTAGCGCAACAGACGTTTTTACTGTTTCCATGCGGCTTGGCAAAAACAGGAAGCAAGGGTCGCTTATTTTTAACCTTAATTCACTCTGCTGCGGTTTCACCACTTGGGGAATGAATTCAATAGCTCAGCGGGCACAAAGCTCTGTGCGCAGGTTTGGATTCCGCTGCAGCGGTGGTTACCTGTTCTGCTCGATGAGGAGCTTCAGCGTCTGTCTGTTGGTGAGCATCACGTCAGAATCGATGCTGAAGTAGTAGTCGCACGTGGCATCCTTGCGGCAAAGATCCCTAATAAGACCAAAGGCAGAAGAGGAGGCGGAGGCGGATTAGGACTTCAAATAATCAAGGTCCCAGGCGTTCTCCTGCTTTTTGATGGCATCGCTGTGATGGAGGGCCACACAGATTGCACTGTAACCATGACGACCGTCTGGCACGCTCGCCACTTAGTGATGAGGGAAAGGCTGCACATGTGCTGGGAAGTGGGAAGCAGCACCACATGCAGCACCGCCTTGCCTCAGCTAACGGGTATATTATTACAATCATATGTCTGGACTCTTAAACACACTGACACAATGTGTGTTAACGTCCAAAAAAATATGTTCAAACTTGGTGCAAAGGGCCTCTACGCCCTGCAAACGCATGAACACAATGAAATAAATGATTCTGCAGTATAAACACAAGGCAACCTTGACCGTTTCCTTCACGCTGATTAGCTGATTGGCGGTTTTATTTTTCAAAACACATGTTGGTAGTGGTTGACGGATGAGGAAACGTACATGCCCATGTTCCTGGCCTCTCCTTGGCTCAGATTCTCCTCCGGGCCCACAACCTTGAAACTGTGGAAAGCATTTCTATTCACCTCCCAGAACTGCTGGATGTGCCTCTCGTGGTAAACCTCCTGAGAGAGGAGAAGAAATGAGCTCTGGAGGCTGGAGACTCGGGAGCGCAGAGAGTCGGGGCGACAGCTGCGCGCACTCACGTTGTTGTGGACAAAGACGTTGAGTTTATCTTTGGGATAATCGAGGGTCATCAGCCGCTGAAAGAACTCGGGGAGGAACGGAGTCGGGTGCTCGATGAAGACTCCAACCAGCACGTTGGGGTACTCCTGTTTAGAGTGGAGATGCGTCAGGTGAACACTGTTTCAAACAACGGGGCTTGGGGTTGGAATGCTGTTTAACATTCATCACCCATGATTTTGACGTTTCACATCAGACGTGTAAACACAAAGCTGCTCCAGACGAGGTCCACTTGGGGCAGAACGTTTGTTTACTTCAACGTGGCCGCTCTGCGGGGTGATTTGTATCACTTCAGCTGTTTCCATTTCTGATTTGTCTATATATATATATTACCGCCCCAGAGCTGGTTTCTAGGATTATCTCTGGGACATATATCCAGAATATACTGCTCCGCAGGAAATCCTGCATCTAATCCAGATCGCCACGTCTCAACGTGCAGCGGTCAGCCCAACGTACAAAATGTACAGCAGCTGGGAGACTCATGGCACAGAAAAGAGAGAGAGAGAGAGAGAGAGAGAGAGAGAGAGAGAGAGAGAGAGACAGACGCAGAGAGAAAACTGTTTCCCATGAAAGTCCACAGTTCCCCGGGGTTTCGCTCTCCAGGACCAGTTCGCGTCCAAGGTCTGGGCCGGGAATGAAAGCAATCCAAGCAGAGGCATCTAATTTACCAGTTCCACAAAGGGCGGGCACAAGATGGGAGAGAGAGGATGAAGTATGAAGAGAGCTCGTTAGGAAGCAGATGAGAGCAGCACCTTGAGTTTCATTTAACGTTGTCTGAGAGACCTGAGCTCAACTCCCGAGCTCCAAGGTGCTCAGGAGGCAGAGCTGTGACCTGGATTAACCCCACACCCCTCACCCCTCCCCCGGGTAATAGCTGCACAGTGTGACCAGTGTTTCCACATGAGCTGATCTCCCTCAGCTCTGTTCGCTAATGTTATTCAAAGTCAACAGTTTTCTGCATTAATTTCCCAAAAATGTGTTTGAGTTTCATAGAGAAACCTTTTTAATGTGGCAACGCTGACTCAGCGCTTTTTTCAAACAAGCCAAACATGGACATGGAATTCATTTATCATTATGTTTGAAATGAGTTCATAGAGCAATAAATGATCCAGTAGTAACCAGAACAGTAGGAAAACATCCACGTGTATCATGTGGATGCTCGTGAAGCGTTCCTGACAGACGCTACCACGCAGCCTGAGACATTTCCAAGTTCCTGCCATTCCTGCTCTCTATACGTGTCCGACATTGGCTCGACTCTCTGACAGCCTCAGCGTAACCACGTGAACTTACTCTTGTGGATAAGAACCTATACTGAGGAGCCCACTAAAAGGCAGGCTGGTCGGCAGCGACACCCCTTTAAATGAACCCTTCACAAAACCCCAGAAGCCATATCCTGCACCGCAGCAGCGCGGTGCTTCCTCTTCTCCCAGTCGTTCCCCTTGCACTTATGCTCTTTTAACAGCATCCAAAAGGGCACAGAACCTATTATTGTTGGATGAGGAGTGCGGGCAGCACTTGCTTATCTGCTTTAAAAAAAGGCCCAGGCGGCCTCCTACTGTCTAGACAGACACTGATAGATGGAGGGTTTGTGCTGGACGGCAAGGCGATGTTTCATCCTCCCCGGCATCCACTGGGAGGAGGGCAAACTTTACACAGAAGCTATTTTAGCGTGGACTTGGAAGTGAGAGGATTAAAAAAAACGCAGACACACGTGGAAGCTCTTACCTGCAGCTGAGACAGGTCGACGATGTCGTCATCACAGTGGCCGCAGCCGTGTTCGTAGCTCCAAGCGTTGGGGACGTAGTTCGCCAGGTAGTTCAAGTACATCTGCAGGGGAATGACGATGTCAGAACTTCACCACATGTCCTGTCTGTTTGTTTTTTATGCTTTTTCCCCTCTTTTTTTCATACTGCATTGTGTCTGTTTCGGTGAAACCACAATAACATTTGTGTGTCAAAGTGGGAACCAGATTGACTTTCTCATTTCCACTGGCACTCAGTTCTGTCCCAGACGGAGCTGCTCTCGTCACGTCAGCCTCTGCTCTGTTGTTTAGTCTGTTTATCACTGGTGATGCAGACGGGCTGCTGGAGCTGGTAGCTTGTAAACTCTGCCTGAGTCACTGCTGTTGTCTTCCAACATTCTGCGTTTTAATTGAACCCAGCAGAACACACTTTGATTTCTAGCGACCGGACGTCCTACTACATGTGCGCGAGTGATGGACTGAATGTTACGTTTCAGAAACACAACACGGAACGGGTCAGTTGTGTTTCCACATGGCCATTTAGTTCCATGTTCCTTGGCGCATCCCTGTGGGCTGAGTGTGTGTTCACGGGTGAACCTGCCTATGTAGGCACGCCTCGCTGTCTGAATGCTTATTTTAAATCGCTCCGCCGACTGGATGCATGTTTTCAGCACCAAACTTCTTGGGCTGCACCAACAATAGGGCCGACCGCAGTTCATTTTAAGATAAACATACCCATGGCTGCACGGATGAGCGCCGTGCGGGAAAATGACATACTGTTGGAAAATAGTGACGATAATCTGTGCTTGGTGGAAGACCAGGTAGAAAGGAACTACAAGCGACGGCTTCTGTCTGACAGAAGAACGTGAATTATGTCGTACTACCGTTTGTCAGCCACAAACGAGCAACATGACCCCGAACTCACTCCCCGTCCTAGTTGATGGCTGATAATGGAAATAGATGATGGAAAACATGAAAGGAGACCCAGCTTTGGCCGCTCCAGCGAGAGAAACCACGAGCTGGAATGAGGATTCTGTAATCTACCATTTTCTTCTTCCCCAGACGCTGAGGTCAAACTCGACAGTTTGGTGTATTTGGTTCATTTGGCAGGAAAAACAGAGACAGGCGGTCGGTTGTTGGAGGAAACTTGTGAGGCGTTGGGAAGGAAAGACAACTGGGAAATAACTCCCAATGCCCGTTCTTCTACTACAGCCTCCGTTTGACGTTTTTCACACGCTGCAGAGGACATGTCTGGTGAAGATCCACGGCGAGACGCGAGTTACTCACCTTTGTGTTCCCGTTGCCGTGGACGACCACTGGCAGAGAGTCGTACACGGTGTTCCTAACTCTCACTCGGTCTGTTCCAAACTTTAGCAGCACTTCATCTGCCAAAAAACATGAGGCGTTTCAGAGCAGGTTATGAAAATGGACTTAACACATGGGCCGAAGCAGCCCGCTGCCAGAGACTTTATAAAAGGACGAGTACAAACATGTGGAGCCGTCAGACTCAAGTTTTATATTTTTTACTCACAGCTGGCAGTAAAAAGCCGAGGTTTTCACAGAGTGACTTTTAAAACGTATGAGGAATAATACACAGTTTTGGCAGGAAACTCAATTGTGCAACTTCATTTCTGTGATTTCTCACCGACTGCGCCGTTCAAGTTCTGGAAAATCTGGCACTTGTGGTCCAAAGTCATATTGAGCGCGTCCTACAGGGCACAGGAGAGGTTTGCTGAGCAAATGCTCCTTAATGATGTGTGGGGCAGACGAGATCCTCACCCGTTGCAAAGGATCCAGGTATATTTTGGTGTAGAAGAGCTGGTCATCGTCATTGTCGTGAAGGTTCCACTGGGAAACAATTCTGTTCACGTAACTGGCGTAACCCATTATTCCTGCAAGTGATGAACAAACAGGAAAATATATAAGGTGACAGAGGTTTACAGGGTCATATACGACCGATGGTGTCAATAATGTCTTCTGGCTCCATCCTGTGAACCGCACACAGTGTGTAATTTGGACTGATGCGTCCACAGGAACAGAAATAGCCGGCGACCGTCTGTTCCCACAGTCTGCACGTTGAGCTTTGGTGCAGTAATGGACAGCAAGGAAGCTGTAATCTATACGTTCTAACGGCCTCGCAGATCACCACGAGCTCTAAATGTATATTCTCATGGCCATCTCTTCTGTCTCCTCGAGGGCACCGACCGCAGAATGGAGATTGCAGGGTGCGACTACGCCGTGCGCCATTTTGGATCCCGTCATTTCGCGAAACCTCAGAGAGTAAACAACGGACAGACGGGACATTGTTTTGTCAACGGCAGGGACGATCAAACCTAATCAGACAATTTATCCATAAATCGTGTCCCTTGTAAAAATAGTTGAAAAGCAGCGGCTCCCAGAAAGCGCTGGAACGCTGCTTGACACTTTCCTCTGTTGTTAGAGAGAAGCATCTGGCCGCTAACACTCCAGATCGAAAACATGGACTCTATTTTTATGCCATTAAGAAACACCGCTCTCTCTGGGACTGTGGTGTGTGTGTGTGTGTCCAGATGCAATTACAACTCTGCAAACGGTCGCCATAAGAACATCAACAAAACCATTTTATATACACTGTGGTGCGTTCAGGGGGCCAAGGTAAATCCACGTGTCGGTGACAATGGATGCTATAACAGTCCCCGGTCGCACCGAGACAGTTTGACTCCAGTTTGGGAGGTTGAACCAGCAGGATGCTGCAGACCAACGCTCCAACAGGAAATGCCGTCGAGAGCCCGCTTACAGTAAAAATACACAGTTTTCTTCATAGCAAGAGATGATGACTTGAGTTGAGAATCCAAATACCATTTAACCAGTTTAAACCAATAACACAGAGCTGTTGCTCAGCCCCCCGCATTCCAACAAGGCCTGCAAATCCTCTGACTGCTGCGGCTACCGATGGTGGAATGTATGAACCCGTGTCCACGCAAAGGGGAGTAAACCGACCCCGCATCGCCAGACAATAATACGCACGCAACGTAATAAAGTCAGTCAACTAGAAAAGCAGAGTGTCGCATAAAGACATCAAAAGAAGTCTGCACAGTCACTTAAAGGTTACGAGGTAAATGTGGGAGGAAATGAAATTAGAGCCCAGACATGTGTGGCAGTTAATGTAACAAAGCTCTGGAGCTCCAATGGACGGTACAGACAACGGTGGAAGCTTGAATCTCTCTGGGAGAAGAAGCATCACCTTCCATCACAGCAGCAGAACATATCATCATCCCAGTGACGACAGACAGACTCGACAGGCCCCGACTGCACAGCGCTTTTATCATACTTCAAATTTCTGGAACCCACCTCCAGAGTTGAGGTAGCGCTTCCCGCTGCGGACTGAGGGATACTTATCAGACAGTCGCTTATCTGGCCATATCAGTCCCTCCGCAGCAAAAAGCACTTTATGATTGGCTTTCTGGAACTTCCTGAGAATCTCCTCCGGTCCGCCAGCAAAGATGAGATCATAGCTGAAAGGAAAGAGTGAAGCTGAAGTCTGACAGTGTTTTCTTTTCTCTTCTGTCTAACAAACAAACATCTTTGGCATCTGCTTGCTGAAGATACAATAGATACACATCTCTTGGCAAACACTGCACATTCTTCAGTGAGTCAGCACTGGTTCAGACAAACACTCCCTGATGGACTGGGGGGAGTGGGGGGGTGGGGTCCTGGTTTAAAACACCCTCCATGTTGATGCACACATGATCTGCAGCTCTGTGACTGACCAAACTGTTTACAGAGGTCTCGAATGAAAGCTCAGTGTTATTGCCAGGGCAGATATTTTTAGCACGTGGAAACGTTGGAGGTGATCTGTCTCCTTTTTGAGGTGTTGCGTTTATTTTTGTGGGCGCCTCTGTCGTACAGACAAATGTGTCCAGCGATAATACATCAGGGACAGGAAATGGACTCACACCTCCTAAAGACAACCTGGACAACCGCAGCCAGGCGTTTCTTGACACCAGGGAGAGTCAGACGGAAGCGTTTGCTCTCCTGTGACCGCATCTTGCCGACACATGTGAACACGTATGCAAAATCCGAACTCGTATATGTCAGTGACGACCTCCGAGCGACCCTGACTGAAACATCTCTGTGCATATGCTCTCCAATACGCATTCTTACTATGAGAAAAGAAATCCCATTTCAAGTACGTGTTTATTCGAGGGTGTGACACCTCTTCACTGTCTTATGAGACCTGGTGCCGTTCGCAAAGCTGTTATTATTCTAAACCACTCACATTAACTCGGTGAGGCTTTTCATTCATCTTACAAACTCATAATTCCGCCACCTTCATGTGAGAATTGCTCATATATTCTGCGCTCTGTAATAACACGTTTGCGTGAATGGATGGAGGGCGTAAGTGTGCCCCGCTGCAGGGAGGAGGCGCCGTTTTCAAAGCAGACGCGACAGGCTGTTATTGTGAAATCAGTTCATCTGTGACCGATGGAGATGCACGGTAATTGAAGGTTCATGTTAAAATACCACGTCAAAAAAAGAAAAAAAGAACCAAGTTCTGTTTTACTGTTTCTGGATGGATGGTGTTGACTTCTTGTCAGTTCTGACGCCGTCCGTCCGTCGCCCACAGACTCACCTGTCCACAGTGAGGACAATCAGATCCTCCTGGTCCGCTAGCTCGGCCATTGCCTCCTTCAGTAGTCGAACTTTTTGCCCTCCACCGATGGAATGGCCCACGTCTCCGCCCTTCCATGCTTCTCCCATTCCCAGAACCTGTGAGAGAGCACATAGCAGATAGACTCAGTCCAACAAAAACTGCCCCCCCCCCCACCCCCCTAAGCAGCCCCACAGCACTGTAAAAACATCTATCTCGTCCATCTACAAGGAAAAGACAGCGTGGCTCAAGTGAGGCAGAGGCCCGGGATACAAATATAAAGGCGGACAGAATTAGGACCAAATATACTGTTGTTGTCAAGTCGACTGGTCTTTATTGTTCTTGTTATTTACTAATGTGTCGTTTCAGGAGCTTCCTGTACATTCCTCTGTGTGTCTTCAGCATCGGTTCTCACTTTGAGAGCTCTTCCTAGGACCATCTTCAGTCAGGGCCCGAGAGAGCAATCAAAGCAGCTTTCCAACGTCCACTGGCACACGAAGGTCACACGGAGGGTCACAAACTCCGCCAGGCCAAAACAACAATGTTATTCTAACTGCTGTTTTCACAACTGAGGGATATTTCGGACTCTCACTTCTAAGACTGGTGTTTTTCATTGTTTTCTTTACCGGGCCTCGTCCTCGTCCTGATGCCTTGTCGACTTTGGGGTCAATTTCAGCTCGTGGTGTGACTTCAGAACAGACGGGCCTACCTTCACAGTGTAGTTGAAATAGTCTGCAGACTGCATGAAGCGGAGGAAGCCGTCCGTTTCCGCCGTTGCAACAGTTAGAACAAGCAATTTTTCTGAAATTGGAAAAAAAAAAAACTTTTAGTGATGTGGATGTACTTGACCCCATCTCGCCCGTTGAAGATCATCCCCACGGACGCGTACGTATGCTGACATTCCTACTTCTGGGTGCTTACCCTCAGACCTATGTCAACAAACTGCCAACAGCCCGGTCCCACATTTACAACCTCCTGCTCAAATTAAGAATCGACTGTACATTCAACATTTGTGTCGTCTTTGGTTACAGAAACTCCCACAAACCTCCAGGACATTTCCAGAGGCTATGAGCGCCTAAGTATCGGGTTCAGGAAGGGTTAGACCAAATACAAATTAGCAACACGGCCACATGAGAGGCTGGAGAGTGGCAGACTACACCCACTAAGCTGGATTAGCTCTTATTCTATTATATGTGAAGAGGCCTTGATTGGGAAGGCTGCAATCTGTGAACGACGTGCTGCGGCTCTGCACTTCTGGTTTATCAAAAGTCTGTTATTGCGCGAGGAGGAGAAGCTAAAACCGTCCGGCTTCCAGCAGATCATCTCAAACACAGCGAGGACTTGATGATGTACAGTGTTTAGCCCACATCTCGTGCTTCAGTCTGATCCTCCATCGGAAAATGTAATGGGACATTGGCAACAGATTAGAAGTGTGAAAGCGTGCTGACGGCCGTGAAAGGACCTCATTAACATCCACTCCGGAAATCGGGTAAAGAGCTACTGTGGCATACAAATGTCAACAGGCGTTTATAGTTGAAGTCCACTTCCTGTTAATGTGACGGCCTCTCTCTCATCCCAGTCTGGTCTCTGCTCACACAACTATTCCTGCACTTGTGAGGCAGACGCTCTGTTCCAGGTTGGAACCTGGAGCATCGTACTGGGAGAGGATTTAGTTATGTCAGGTCACAGGTGTCCTCCACATCTGACAAACACATTTCCCAGGCTTGCGCTGTAAAACCCGATTGTTAATGGTTACGGAGGAATCGTACATGCTCAGGTTTCACCTGCCTCAGACAGTTGCAGGGAAAAGGAAGGGGAAGATGCACATGTTTGGATCAGGAGCTGTCTACGGTGTTTAGTGATGGTCAGCGTGTTGTGGTCTCTCCTGTCTGGTCGTGTGACGATTGGACTGCAAGCTGTGATTGAAACAACAGGACACGGCGAGTCTGTGTCATGGTGTCATTTCCCGGCCTGAACAAGTGGGCAGACATTACAGGAACACCAGTAACCTCCACAGCTTTACTCACGACATTACACGTCCAGAAGTCTGGGTCTTACTTTTTCCAAAAACAATTCCCGGTGGAAAATAAGCCAGGATCCACAGTGACCTCATGTGAACTATGACTGGAAACCTTATTTCTAAATAAAAGCCCTAAAGCCTGGAGAAGAAATAGAGTTAGACATTCCATGTCAACTAAATGCATTTCCCTTTCATGCTAAGCAGCTCTGATGACAGGTGGACTGCGCAGTCCCATGTTTGGTGTGAACTTTGCTGGAGCTAAAGTGCTGAGCAGGCAGGATTTCAGTTTTAATCGATATGCAGAAATCTCTCCTGGCCCTTTATAAACTCTGCACATGTTTCAAATACTTTCGCAAACTGATCCAAATGGGTTCAGCGGTCCAGCTGCACGTATGAGGAGGGGGTGATTGGCAGCGGTCTTCAGATCTCAGTCCGAAGTGAAGGAATCTTCCAAATTAGACCTCGCCGGCTCATGACACTTTGGAAGTTTTAAAGAACATACAGTAACCCCGAATGTAACATTCAAGTCCACACTGGAAACCTCGGAGGTCCACCTTAAAGGTGAAAATGCCAAAGGCAATATGGGCAAACTAGCCCCTGGTTAAGTCTGACAGGTCACTTTCTTTGCTCAGTCAACTTTAAATGAAGGAAAACAAAGTGATGCCTCTGTTTTTTTCTGTTCACATTAAAATAATTAGCTGTAGCAGAGGGACAGCTGGCAACACTCGATGGTTTGCAGACGTGTCTAGTCAGAGTAAACACAGCATGTTCTTGTCAGTATTACACAAACTGCCCACAGAGGGAGAGGAATGTGTTTCTGCTCTTATCCACGGAGACTCAAGTTGTCTTTTCCACTCCTTTTTTGTTTCTTCTCGTCCTGATGCGCGGGGGCACAGCCGTCTAGGTAAACCTTCACGCCTAGATGTGGAGAAGCTCTGACTCACTTGCCGGGGCTGAACTGACGTCAGCATTTCTGTCAGAGCGGAAATCGACATCATGGGAATATTCTCCCGACCATGACCCTGAGGATAACAGAATCTTTCCTCGGTGAGACGACAGTCCAAGCCGGCGACTACGAATCTGTGTTTTAGTCGTCAGACAGAACGATCAGGGGGGTGTTCCCCTAAAAAGCTCAAGAAACATCGTCAGGCAAAGGAATGAATAGACATTTTGGCCCAATTATGTCTCCTCCCTGACTATCAGTTGTTTTATGCTGCAGATGTGTAAGTCTGTGTGCTGTTCGCTGCACGGGGCTTTACATGTCTATGTATCGGTGCTAGAAACATTCTCAGATGACTGAGAATCTATTTTCAGTCAGTCGGTCAAACCCGTCACAAAGTGACGCGCTCACGTTCGAGAAAAACGTCACATTTCCTCCTTAAATTGTTGGGTTTCAGAAATGCATCACACCTGCAAAAAGCTAAGGACAGTTATTACATGATAAGTAAAACGGCCCTGGGGGGGCGTCGTACATGAATCAGTGTCCTACAGCACGTGCACACAGGTTTGCATCAGTTTCCTCGCCGGCAGCTTCTCATAAACCTTTTCGGCACAGTGGTTTTTGGTATCTGCCCCCAGACATGCAGACATTCCTTCTCACCAGACAAACCCCATCAGTGCCTCCTGGTTGAGCGCTGCGTGTGAGCTGTTTCGCCTTAGTAACCGACTCTGAGGGATAAACACACACTAGACCTGAATGTTCACAGACTGGCACGCATTCCATAAGTTTTATTATCTTCATGTTTGCGAGCGTCCCTGATTGATAAAACACACCACTGGCGTCGTCCAAGAGATGCGACTTGCGTCCTCAGAGGAAAAAACGTCCCCGTCGAACCACAGATGCTGCAGCCGTGCACGGCTGTGGCCAGCAGCGGGTAAATCATGGCTCCAAAGGAGACATGTGGCCGTAATGTGGACTACAGCAACTAATCCTTTCTGGTGTATGTCATCCGTTACTGTTGACAGAGGTCATAATTATAATCAGGGGCTGAACCGTTCTCGTCTTTTTGTTGTGACCGACAGATTCATCTGGAGTCGTTCTCATCCTTGTGATTAACAATTTGCCGACGATATCTCAGAATTTGCACGTTACAGCAGCGTCACCTGCTAATGATGTTCATTTTATGACTCTGAAACACACGTGGAACAATGTGTCATCTTTGAAATGATTTACTCTCGATTCGCTGATATCCGTACCAGAGCCGTCGCGCCGCCAGAGGCCCCATCTGTTTTCAGTTCTGTTTTTAAGGCAGAGAGCCGTGAGACGGGCCTATTCTGGTTTTGTCTGATGGACTACGGCCGATAGAAAACGCACAGACAACGCGGCACACCATTGGATGGCAGAGGAGGCGCGCGGCCAATCGTGTGGTGACACGGTGACAATGTGCTCAGACATGATGACAAGTTTACCCGGCCAGCGGACTTTGTTAATTGCTCAGACAGGAACTGCAGGCATGAGAGAGCGCTGTTATTCAGCCTGAACAACCTTAGGTGGAGTTTCCTTTTCCGGGCTATAAACCGGTCGCCTGCTGACACGTCTAGAACAGGTCGGATCTTAAAGACGTCTGTCTATTCCACCGGACACTGGAGCAGACGGGATCATGCAGAGTGATGGTGGTGGTACCTGCCAGCCTCCACTACACGTGGCACAGTCGCTTCCAGGAATGCACAGGGTTTGTTTGTTTGTTAATAATGAAGTTAATGATGCCAACAACTCGATAAAATAGATTAGAATAGTGGAATTTTCACGTTAGATTGTTTGTAGGTCTACCCCACACACTGGAGCGACGTACACAAATGGCACAGAATGGATGGGAAGGACTGATTCACAGGTGCCGTGAGATACGACGTGGCGTAAATCGCAGTTCAACGTCCGTGAAAGGCTCCTTTCAGATGCCGTCCAGTTTTTGTGACTTTCCAAAACAGCCTCGTCCACTGTGTGCAGCACCGGGCCAGGTGGTCACCGGGCCACCGCTGACACCGGAGGTGATAGAGGGGCATTGTGCTGCCTGAGCCACCACACAGCTGGTATTTAACACACGCTGAGAACCTGTGATGTTTCAGCGGGATCAAAAGGAGGTTTTATGCTTTTCATTCCATCACCAGAGTGCAAAAAAGTACCCGAGGCAACTTTGACTGTAAATGTAAAACCTGAGCGGGGTTAATCATCCCACTTTCTTCACTCGCTGAAACTAGTTTCCCCTGAAGTCCAAAACCTAAATGTACTGAATATAATCTAGACTGGAACTCCTGACAAAGGCTTAACAACAACAAATGTCACCCGGCACCTGACGTCCTTCAATACACACACAGAAACTCTGTAACCAAAGAGTCACCTGTCGGCTGCTGCAGGAACCCGACCAAGTCTTAAATATATTTACAAGATGCTCTTTGACAAAGTCCAATGAAATGATCTAATATCTGTTTTGTGCACTACACTGACTTGGCAGAATTATTTCTACAAAAAAAAACCCAAAACCTTTTGTGAATATTCCAGGCATGTGTGATTCCTTCAGCTGAGGCCTTGGCGGAGGCCGGCGGCGACCTTTGTAACAGTCTGATGGGATTCCACCCGGGCTACAAGCAGGACTTTTATTACACTGTAAAGTCAAATTGGCTGCCACAGACGACACCTACTCGGTCCAGACTGGAGGACCCAGTGAGCCTGTGGGGGCTGAAAGCAGCTGTTGTCTTGTAACATTAAGCATCATTAGAATAAATGTACCACTAAATGTATCTGATGCACTAATGGCATAACATGTTTTACAAGCTACCCAGTGATGCTGATAAGAGCATTTTTTTCTCATTTAGGTGCAATTTAGCAACAGCAACATGTTAATTGGATGAAGGTTTGAGGGAGAAGTCCATAAAGCTGTGGCACATACAGCATATGGCTGTAAATGGACAGCTTGTTTCAATAACTCAGCTGAAGGTTCCTCTATTAACATTCAATTATAAAACGTTTACAACTTTGTTTTGTCTCCCCTCTGTTACAAGTTCTACACGCGCATTAGGATGGGTGCTTGGTTATCTGTTTGTGCGTCCTTCTTTCTTTTTACGTGACACTTTACAGCCTGGCTATAAAACCCCGAGTTGTGAGTTTTCAGACAACGTAAATTAAAAAAAAGAGGGCTGCGAGAAACCGCAGACAGCCTGTTTGAGAACCATCACCGCGTAATTGGAACGTCTCCTGCAGCAGTAAGTAACAAGAACCCATTTGCACACGTGAAAAGCCGCAGTAAATGAGTTGGAATTGAAGTGTGCAGGCGGAGGGGCTGGGCGCAAGGACATGTTCGCAGCAGAACACCGTCCTACCTTTGGGAAGGGGCGCAGGACGCTGCAGCGCGTCCGAGGAGGAAACTGCGTCTGCAAACTTCATCCAGCAACAAGAAAACACAGCACACAACTTGAGGTACTCCATGGCTGCGATGGTGCGGCGGACTGCCTCGACTCGTGCCTCCCAGCCCGACAGCGGTGGTCAGAATCAGCCCCACAGGGTCTCTACTGTGCGCTCTCGCGATAATACATTCAACACTGAGGGGGGAGTTGGGAGGGTTCCTGGATGTCTGGAGATGGTCGCTCCAGGGAAGAGTCCTGCGATGTGAGGCAGCGGAATGATGGAAGTTAGTTAATTGTAACTCCAGTGGAAACGTTCCCGGTGAGGTCACAGGGGGGAGGGGCGGAGGGACTCATCCCTGACACACGCGCGCACACACACACACACGTCCTGAGTGAAAGTGGGACTATATACACAGCTGGATCCCACCCCCTCCCCCTCTGCTCCGGGCTGTTAATTACCCCCTCCCCCTGGCTGAGAGTCAGAACACACAAACACACACACACACACACACACACACACACACACAGACACACACGCTGTAGTGCACATCACATATACATCCAAAATCATTTGTATCAACTCATTGTACCAAGTATCAGATATATGCACATTAGATTAAATATTCTCAATTGCACCTATTGTTGTTTTTAATACCAGATAACAAATGTGTTTTGAAAAAAAAGTGCCACAGGTTAAGAACTGGATAAAATTATTTTAAATGCTCTTGAAAAGTTGTGAGTAGTGACAAAGACTTGATTTTATTTACATTTCTCATGTAAAGGTGATCAGGAGTGAAATCGGAGGTACAAGTGTCTGAAGGGAAATACTCTCATTTGAGGCGTCTGGATCAATTTGGTCGCTCACATCCACTCAGACAGCTCCCGTTCAATCCACAGTAGGAAGTGTGTCTTCCACCCCGTCCGATAACGTCACCCACTGTAACCTCTGCCACCGTGCAACAGCCCACACAGGTAGTGTGAGTAGCGAGCAGAGTTTTACAGGTCTAGTAAATAGAAAACGCGCCTGAAATAACATAGGATGAAAACTGACCTTGCGGAGGGAGGCACGTTACAAAAAAATACAACAATTCATGCGTAACCAGGCCGTGGTGTTATTTTGTCCCTGAGAAAGTAGCACAGCCTGTTCACACAATCTACTCAGTTCCCAAGTTTGTCACCACAAACCCATGTTACACAATCACCACACACCGACAGTGGCTGCGCTCTGATTCTGATTCTGAATTTCCATGTAAAATGATCACTGAGAACGAAAAAAAAAAAAAAAAAAGGGAAAAGAACGTCCATCTGATATGCAGCTCTTTAGTACGGATGCATGTTGCTGCTATACAATCAAAACCAGATGTGTTTTGTGTTTTGTCCACGTCATATCTACACTTCAACGTTCACATCTCAGCAACAGGTCCGTCGACACGGGGGGGGGGGGGTCAGCCGGTGACCTCAACCAGCCATGACGGTGTCAACTGCTGCTGCTGCTGCTGCGGAGTGAAGCACCAGGTCGACATGAGATTCATCTGTATTTTTCACTGTAGATTTCCACATCTCAGTTGAATCTGAAACCGCTGCCTTCTCCCGTCGGTGTCTATTATTGGTAACAGACTTACCCCACGGCTAAACTATTACCGCCCGTCGAGCTGTTTCCATGGCAGTTGCAATGACCACCATTTTTTTAGTGACATCACCAGGTTTTGTGTTGGCAGGGGGAGTACAATCGCTTTAGGAGAATAATGTGTTCTTTCCAGAGAGTTCCTGACGAACTCTTTGGCCCCTTTTGTTTTCATCGTAATCTATCATGACACTAATGTGAGCGCTCAACCTGAAACTCCTGTGTGTGTGTGTGTGTGTGTGTGTGTGTG
>JBBMJM010183804.1:9675-20358 GCA_037832705.1 Centriscus cristatus | reverse complement strand
TCTCCCACTGAATAAAGGAAACTGTCCCGTGTCAAAGACCCTCAGGGGGATGTTTACTGTCTGTGGTCCAGGGCGGGAGAATCGGTAAAATTCAGTGAATTGTAACGGGTCAGATCACGACCGGAAGATTCTTTCACACCGTAACCCCCCCCACCCACCACCACCACCACCACCACCACCACCACCTCCACCTGGTGTCTTACGTGAATGAATGGGCAGGTCATTGTTTTTCCTGACATCTGTTTATAAAACAGTTATCCTGCTCCGGAGTAGGATAGTTTTTCAGAGTAAATTACCATGGTAACAGGTCTTGATTAAGCGGAATCCGGCTTCGCGGTCCAGAAGATCCAGGATCAGCGCTGAAGTTATCTCGCTAAATCCAAAATCCTGCTTCGTGGTACAGACCCCAGGACCCTCTGATCACAGACATGGTCCCTGTCCTATGTCATACAGGTGAGATAACCCAGGTCACCTCACACACGCAGGGGGAGGCAGTACATTGTGTGACGAACCCTCCACAAGTTGTGGGGGTGTGTGGGGTCAGCTGACTTACCCATGGAGGATTTTCCTCCACTCGGGGGATTTCTCCGTACAAACCCTCCATGCTTTGATGTGCACATTAAACGTATTGTCATGTTGTGTGGGACCCACACGGCGCCCATTCGTACCTCTGCAATCATGCGATTGGTGTCTCCCAGGAAGAGCAGGTTCAAAGCCTCCTCTTCATTAGTGGACTGGTGCAGCGACAGGTTCCTCAGGTGGACATTCTGGTCTGTGTCCTCAATGATCTTCACTTTCCTGTTGGGACAATGTAGAATTATGAATAGACTTGAAAATATGAATATTTTCAAATGACAAAGTGTGGAAAATCCAACCGGTGCCCGAATCCTTTAACCAGGAGACAGTTATGGTGACGTCTACCTACGAGCTCCTCATTGATTTGGGGTAGTTCAGCTCTAAATCCAAAAAGGTCTCACATGTCTTCTCCTGCTGTCTGCAGCGGGACCATAACTTGCTAACAGACAAAGTTTTAACCCGGTGACACAAACACCGGATGTGGTGCCTCCTATGAAAATGGCGTCCGTGGTACGAAAGCTACTGGATGGAGACATGTAGAGAGAGTACATGGAGGTCATCATCTTCACAGGTGGAGCGAATCGGGTCCGTTTGATTACATACTAACACCGATGGGATCCAAATCTACCAAACCGAGCGACGATCGGGGTTTTAAACATCCATTATATTCAAAGTGATCAACAGGTAGAAAGTAGAACAAGACAAAGAAAAAAAGTCGGATCGGCAGTTAAGGGAAAGTCAGACCAACAACCACAGCTTCTCCTTGAATCAGCAAGTGCAGCTACAACATGGTTAACAACGGGCACTTTCTATTTCCAGAAGACTGTGATTTGTGGGTATCTGAACCTTGAGCAAAATCCTGTGCTAAAGGAGAGAAGATCCGTAAATGGAACTGGTGCAAAAACACAGGATAAACAAGAAAATGTCCCAAGACAGATGAATAAGAAGGATTGAATATGACAAAAAGGACCAAAAAAAGAACCTCCAGACAGATGGAATTTATAATTACATAGACAAAATAAAGCAGGATGAAAGAGGGTGAACAGAGAGACAGAGACACAGAGGCGGGGGGGTGGGGTGGGGGGGTAAGGCCCAGAGGAGGGGACACAAAGAAAGGAATACGTCAACAAGTTAACAAGTAAGTCATCGTAAGCTGATAAGAACATTCCCTGACCAGCCACAGTGACCAGAAATGTTCAACACTAGTTGTCCACAGAAGCGTCCTGGTGTCCACGTCAGGGTCTTCACCTCCATCCACTGCTCAGAGCGGGACGGGAAAAAGTCTCCAGCGCCCACGTTTGACCACACTGAGGCTCCAGAGCAGGCTGACGAATGACTGTCAGCTGATATGGCTGATAACGGGACAGGAAGTGAACGCTAGGGTTTATCTACACTTTACAATGCCCCCCCCACCCTCTCATTCATACACACACGCCTGCTCAGCTGAAACTGATCAGGACCTCCACAAAGGAAGTTTTCACCCTGTCTGACGCTGAAGAGGAAAGTGTCCATTAAATCGACATGAATCATGACAAACAACCTTTAAAAGAGAAAATAAACACTGACGTTAGGTCCTCCAGTCGAGAAGCTTCATGGTGGGAATCTAGAAGGTCGTACCCCGTCTCGTTGTAGATCTCCAAATAGGAGATATGGGTGGTGTACGTGTTACTGCTGTCCTGTGGAGCAGGAAACAAACCTCGTCTGACATTACGACACGCCACTGCCAAAGCACTCAAACATTCTCTCTGTAAGATTTCTACAGACCCCTCTGATGACAAGGATCCTTTAAAGATACAAGTATGATGCTAAAACAGAAACCCAGAAATATTGAAGCTATTGTCACAAATGAAAAAAACAATCAAATCCCAATTCCACCTCTTTCTTTCCTACTAATGACGCTGAACATTTGGAAAATGATACAAGATGTCTTCCTCATCATTCACTGCCATATTCACGATCGATATTCAACATCAAACTGTGACGTCACAAACCATCTTCGGCGACTGTCAGGAGATGATGAACTGACCTGACTGAAGCACTT
The DNA here is from genome assembly GCA_037832705.1 of Centriscus cristatus. Taxonomy (NCBI): domain Eukaryota; kingdom Metazoa; phylum Chordata; class Actinopteri; order Syngnathiformes; family Centriscidae; genus Centriscus; species Centriscus cristatus. Next base: position 17,741 of record JBBMJM010183804.1, on the reverse strand, counting down.
GTAGAGATATGAAAGAGTGCGAGGAATAATGCCGCGGTCAGCATAGCGCTTTGCCCCTCCTGTAATGGTAAAAGTCTTTCCACTTCCTGTCTGGCCATAGGCAAAGATGGTACCATTGTATCCAGCCAGGACACTGCAGAGACACACAGACGACCGTCAGTACGAGAACATTACAACACACAAACCTCTGGAGATCGCTGTGACACTGTAGACGCCTGTACCTGTGGGATCAACAACCCACAGCACACATGTACAGAAGTTGGATGTAAATCCGAATCTATGGCAACGACCACTGGTCAGTAAAAGAGAAACGGACCATCGATTCTGGTACAGTTCGGTTTGGTCTGAACCTTCAGAGCAAATGTGACAGTGTCATATTATATTATCGTGAAACCACAACACGTGTCACCCGAGGAAGAACCCTTGTTCAATGTAGTTTGAACCTCACGACCTTTGACCTACGAACCAGCGCTCATGGTCAACAGGAGTACTCATCAATACTCATCGACGTCTGCTCCCATGGTTCGGGTGGTGGGGACACAGTCCAGCTCCCCACTTGGGTGAGACACCTCCAAGCAGTTCATCTCCTGTCGGTCCTCTGTGGACCGTGGAGGTCCGTCAGGTGAAGATGAATTCTAATTCTAATTTAAACCAAACTGTGATCTGTTCCCTTCTACACTCCACATGAGGGTGGGGGGACTTCACGTCAGTTTAGATCGAACACTACTCAGCGGGAACATGGTTGGCTGTACCGACTTGGACGTCTGGGGGGCGGGGGTGTCTGTTCAATGGGTGAGTCATAGCGGCTGGGAGAAAACCCACAGTGTTCCGATGTGGCCTGGATGACTGGATTCACTGAGGCTCGGACTGGTCCCTGTTTACACCTCAGCCCCCCCTTGCCATCCATCGGCCATTAGTTATTTCCAGTCGAATGTATGTGATAATAAACCCAAACAAACCCCATGTTTCTTTGACCTCGGTGGGTACGTTTTACTGTGTGAAATGGGACGACAATGTAGATCGAGGCTTCGTGTCACTGCGTTAACTCTTCCTCTCATGGAGCTTTGGATGTGGGTTTGAGACGAGTGTTTTCAGTCACAGCGCGGACGAGACCGACTAGAGTGGAACTGGACCAGTCGGGTCTTCAGCTGACCGAGCAGGCACCTGCATGTTTGGAGTGTGTGTGGTCCGAGCAGACACGTTCCAGTTCAAAGTGATTCAAAGTGATTACCACTGATTAATCCTGAGTCAGCGTTTCCTGACTACAGGGGCTGTCGGTCCGATTCTGATTCCTTCTTGTGACAGTTGCTTTATGACTGATGTTACGATGGGGGCGCTGTTCAAACGAGGGCAGACTACTAGTCAGTGAGTCAGTGAACTCCTGAGTCAAGTCCTTACTCAGACAATCCAGATGTGATTTGCCTCCAAACACCAAAGATAATTCAGAGAACCTGGGTTCTTCACCCCCCGCCCCCAGTTGAGTCTAAATTAAGGCATGAGGACAGAATTAGGAGAGAGGAAGTAACGTGACCAAATAAACAACATTTGGTAACAGATGTTTACGAGTGAATGATGAAGAAAAAACACTCCTCAGTCACACGTTGAAACGGAGACGATGAGTTGAGTATCGTCGGCCAGGTGAAGGTCTGCTGATGTCAGCGCATTTGACGGAGAGCAGGACGCTGAGGCTGAAAGGACCCTAGTCTGACTCAGCAGCAGTCGGTGTGTTTCTGCGAGTCCCGGCTGGAGCTGGCTGAAGGAATCTGTCGCCCTCTTCCCAGAGAGAGGTGGCGTGAGCGGGTCGGGAAATGACACGAGGCTTCTTGCCGTCCTACCTAGATTCGGATACAAGGTTTAATCTGTTGATGTGCCCAATGTGCACGACTTGTTGGTTTGTTTCATACGTATTCGTGTGTGTGTGTGTGTGTGTGTAACGATTGTGAACAGACATTCACAGGCTTGGTGTGTCAGTGAACATTAAAACTCAAGTTCAAGGTTCCAGAGTGTCCTTGAACTGATGCTTGTGTGTTTTGAGGAGGAGTTCAGGGAATGTGTTGTAGGAGTTCAGGAAACCGTAGCGTACGAGCTGCGTGCTTACAAGGTTTAAGAATAGTGCATCTCTGTGTTGTGGCTTGAAAACGTTCTCACACTCTTGAGGGCAGAGTGCGCCATCTTTCCAGCCGGCTCAGTCAGCTTAGCGGTTGAAGTGTTCCAACCCTCCACTTCCATGTGAAAGACAGCTGAGCCCTACTGACTTCCTGTCAGCACGTGTGTGGGCTGACTGCAACACGGTCCGCTTCAGTTCCCAACATCACATCTTACCTGTCTGCCACTGGTTTGGCGACGTCTTCAAATATCCCGTCTTGTTTGACGGCTGGATCAAACACCTTCTGGAAGCTGGACAAAACCAGACATTCAAACCGTCACATTTCAATCACAGCTCATCACTTTTTTCTGCAAACAAAACACAACTGTATGTTACAAACGTGCAGTGTTCAGTGAGTCACCAGCAGCAGTCGGTGTAGGACCGACAGCCGCCGTGTTCACTGACAATCTAAAACGGTCTCAAGACATCATGTTTATCCCACAGATATGTGAGAGGAATCCGCCCAGGAAAACTGTTAAATATGGAAGTGTTCTGTCTATAAGAGAACGAGGGAAACCTCCACAAGCTTTCATAAGACTCTGTGGTTTTCAAAGGCCCGCAGGTCCCATGCTGTCTGACTCCTTAGCTGTGAATTTAAGGACTGGAAACGTGGCATGGGCCCTACAGAGGACCGTGAACCTACAGAGGACCGGTGGCACATGGAAATGACAGAACCCAGACGAACAAACTTACACTTTATTATTTGAGACAATCACACAAGGCGAGGTTCCAAAAACCAACACGAGAGATTCAAAGAGGGCGAGCGGACAGCGACACTCACCAGGAGGTGACCAACGTAACGTAACCAAAAGATCTACATCAAACTGAAAGTTCCCTTAACGGCAATTCAGTCAGGCTGAACAGAAAGCACAAAGCAAAGGCGAAGGACTGGCTCCGGAAACAAACGGCAAGACCCAGTCAACACATGGAAAGACAGGAACTAGACCCTCATGACATACAGAGGATTGTAAACCCTACAGAAGAAAGTAACCCTATGGAGGACTGTAACCCTACAGTGATGGTGAAAAAAACTGCTGCTGCAGCAAAAATAAAAGAAGTGAATGTAACAACTACTCATAGTTCTCTCGCACGCACACACGCACGCACACCCACTCCTCCACCTGAACTTGAAGCACTCCTTCTTGTTGTTAACGTAGCCATCAGCCACATCTCGGGGCACCAGGAACTCCAGGGAAGCTCCTGTCTGGTCGTCTTCATCGACAGAGAACACCTGAGGAGCCAGAGGCAGCAGACAACACTTTGAACATTACCTGGACGAGGCAGAGGGCGGCGAATTGTTCCAGGGTGTGAGTGTATGTTGTCACAAACAAGAACATATACGCAGTGCAGCCTAAAAATACACTTAACGGCGTGTTGAGCGACTGTTGGGGGTCCCATAACGAAAAGGCCGACGTTCTGGACCATGGAGAAAAACAAGCAAACATCGTTCACATGTAGACGCTCTGCACACTGAATGAGTCGATTCATTTGAAGAGAGGCTGACTGGGGCCAACTGAACACCCCCGCCCCCGCCCCCAGTTTGATGCCATGATAAGCGCGGCTGTCAGCTCGTCTCAGGTAGGAGGTCCTGACCGGCGAGGGTCTGTCCCCCTGGAGGTTCTGAGGATGTCTTCGTGTTCATCTGTACTTTGACTCTTTTTCACATCTTTCTTTTCTGTTTCCACATGTCGAGGCTTAGGGCTTCTCATGTTCATCCAGTTAGAGAAGTCATACTAATTTGTTGAGGTTGAAATTACGTCCTCACTCAATTTCCTTTGTAGCTATTTTCCTTGTCAGTCGTTTACAGAAGTTGCCTGAAATAAAAACACGCTGAGTTTGACATAAAGAAGTCGGAAGAAGTCTACGAGTTGGTTTCCGGGACAGCGGACACCCCCATCCCTCACGGATGGAGCCCAGCTGTCGGCCCACGGACCGAGGTGCGTGTCCACTTACCGCCGTGTTCCTCGCTGAAGGTTTGATACGAGCAAAGATCTGGATGGTCTGTTTCACCATCGTTCTTCCTGACAACACGTCCACGGCGGTGACTGCGTTTGTTTTGGAAGTGGTTGCTAGGAGACGGCGGAAGTCAGTCAAAGATCGTCTATAGCTGAGAGGATCATTTTCCGGCGTTAAATTCAGGATTCGACCAACGTTTCCTCTCTGTTTCACTTCCTTCTTCCATTCCTAAGCTCCACGTGCTGTTTGGTCATGGTTAGAATCAGGATCTTAGTTTAATCTAATGACAGTTCCATCAGTGTTGATTGGTGCAGTCACAGCTACAGTTCAGGGACGGTAAAACTGTAATGTCTCCGATGGGGGAAAGTTGATTTACAGCAAAGACAATATCAGTGAAGAGGCAGCAGTCACAGCACAGGACATCATGTACACAAACAAACAAACAAACAAACAGCCCTGAGCCACTCTGGTAGAGGGACGAAGGACATTTCACACCATTAGTATGACATTTACTGATGAAACTCAATGTGCAGAGGGTGAAGAGGGTCCCAAACAACGGACGAAGCCTTGAAAAGGACTTTCCTCATATATCAAAATGACTTGCCCCAAAATACTGACAAACATTCGCAATGTTCATAAAGTTTCAAACAGTTGGGGCGTGACCCTGGTGGGGGTCCCTGCTGTATGATCCCTACATACAGTGGGTTGTATTCAGACCCACGACCAAAACTCAACTGCTCAGAACAGAACGAAGCAAAAGTGAGTTTCATCTTTTTGTATGAAAGGAAATATGACAAACAATCCATCAGCGTTTTTGCTGGTAATCACTCTTTACTATGAAAACATTGTATAAGTCTGTATTTCAGTGTTGCAAAAGTATTCACACCCTGACACCCAAGATGATATTTTGAATAAAATATGATGTCACCATATGAACTATTGTCTCACAGTGTCACTGGACTGGATTCAGTCACTTGTGACTTGTGTAGACTTGATTTCTCCCTACAGTGTCCTACAGTCACCCGTCCACCGTCACCCCATGATTGTCAGCAGACAACAGTCATGAAGTCCAAGGAGCTCTCAGAAGACCCCAGAAAGAACGTTGTAGAGAAACATGGAGAGGGGCAGAGCTATGGAGCCATTGTAAGTTCACTCAATGTACCAGAAGGTTCTGTTGTATCACTGGTCCACAAGTGGAAGCACCATGGTCCCACTGTGAACCTCAGAAGAACAGGACGGTCGTCCAAAATCACGGCAGAAGGCAAAAGGAAAGTGTTCAGGAAAGTCAGAGCAAACGTCACTGAAGACCTGAAGATGTCTCTGCAGGGTGGAGGGACAAACGTACACAATATCCCACACTTTACACAGGGAAGGTCTGTATGGGCGTGTTGGACAGAAGAAGGCACATCTGAAGAAACGTCTCCAGGCTGGTTTGAAGTATGACGCTACACATCTGAAACACTCCTGTGATGTTTGAACCTTGATCCAGTCAGATGAAACACCTGAACACCAAGAAGTACGTTTGGGGCAAAGTCACAGCTGATGATCCCGCTCACACCATCCGTACCTTTAAACATGGAGGGGGGAACATGACGCTGTGGGGCTGGTTCTCTTCCTCCCGTCCTGGTGAGGTGGTCCATGTGCAAGGAATTATCAATAGTGTAAAATACATCAACATCCTGGAGGAAAACCTCTTCCAAGTCTGCAAAAAGCCTGAACCTTGGGAGGAAGTTGACCTTTCAATAGGGTAATGACCCCAAACGTACGGCTCGAGTGACACAAGAAGGGTTCAGGAAGATGAAAGGGAAGGTTCCAGACTGGCCCATAGAAAACCCATGGAGGGATCTGAAGGTCACCGAGTAACCTGACTCAGCTGGAGGAGGGGGTGAAACTGTCCAAGGACCACTGGTGGTCCAGAGGATTGGATGAAGTACAGACGTATAAAACTATTCATAGTAAAGAGTGTTTACCAACACAAACAGTGATGGATTGTTGTGTTTGTGATATTTACTTTCGTATAAAAAGGTGAAACTCACTTTTGAGTTGTGGTCGTGGGTGTGAAGACTTTTGGAACCCACAGTAAGAACAGAGTCACAGCAACACCACGTCCTCACATCATATCAGGTTCTTCTTGCAGGCTCGAGGTGAAGAAACGCTTCTACGTTTATTGAAGTACTTGTTTGGGACTGATTTAGAGGCCACATCCTACCCGTGGACCAGTTGAGAAAACAGCTGATTTGAATGTGGACTAGAGTTCAAGTCAGCGACAGCGAGACCCCGAGTCGTCCATTTAGTACAGATACAGACAGAACATCATACAGCACTGAACCCTCTCTACTCCTGTCTGGACCCGAGGGACCTGACAGTTGTAGTGTCTGAACGTGGTGTTCTTTGTGGCTGTGACCCCCACCTCATTCCACTCTTTCAAAATGTGGGCTGATTTCTTCACGGTGTTCTAATTTTATGAATTCTTGTTTTTGTGGGTTTTATGAGCTACAAACCCAAATGATGTAAAAATAAACAAATAACACTTGAAATCGAACTGTGGGCACCGAATCTATGATAAAATACAATTTTTAATGCAATTATGGAAATAAATAAACTTTTCCAAGATATTTTCATTTTTTGGAAGGGGTCTATATATACTGTGTGTATGCTCCAGTGCTGAAGTGTGTGTGTGTGTGTGTGTGTACTGTTTATGACAGGTCAGACATTAAAAGAATGAATGGGAGCGACACGTGGACACAACATGCTTCACCTGCTGGTGAGTGTACATGGAGGTCTGGTCCTGGTCTCCACAGAAACACTGGTTCGATGTCTGCGGGGTTCAGCACACTCTCTATCATCAACAGTCCTACAGATACAAGGGACTTCACCAGCTGATGTATGAGGATGCTTGTGAGGCCGTTGGTCTCCGGTTTCAGTATCTATGTCATGCTGTTTCTGGTATTTCACCTGAGCCCTGGATGTCCCTCAGATGAAGCCCACCAGGGCTGTTCCTGAGCTGCACTCAGCACACGCGACGTGTTTCCATCATGCTGAGAGAGAAGGTATCTTATTGGTTCCAGTTCCTCTCTCGGGGCCCTGGACTACGGTTACTGTTACTTCAAATTCATCTTTTGTGTTTTATGGCCACTCAGGGCCCCTTGCAGGTTGGCAGACGTGGGGGCCCCGAGGGTCCAGTCATGTCCAACCTGTGTGTTGTATGTGATCCCTCAGCTGTGGGAAGATAGTTTTCACTTTTCAAATTTGAATTTGAGATGTAATTTGGTTTGTTTTGGGCTTGAAGACCTAAGGAGATTCATTTAGACAGAAGCTGAAACAAGTGGAGCCCAGCTGACTGATAAACATGAACGATGGACGAAATGATACACGTACAACCCCCCCCCCCCCCCCTCCTGTTTATACACGATCAGAAGAAGAACTGGTCATGTTCACACACACCGTCGTCTAAACAAACCCCACAGCAGGAGCCTTTCCGAGAGGGTTTTCACGTTGGTTTAACACGCAGCTTTCACTGTGCGTTCGGGGTATTTGTATTATGCAATGGACAATAGTTGTGTGGGAACAGGATGCAGCCTTTCACAGGGCGATTGCTGACTTGTACGTGTTCACATGTGGATGAACGCATGGCTGAATAAAGGCTGTGCTGGCAGCTGTGAGAGGACTTCAAACAGGCACCGTTTGGAAATGCTGGCGGTGTGTCAGTCCTAAATACCTTAAATACCGTAATAGAGCCATTTTGATCACGTCAGGTCAAAGCCTGTTTTGTCGGTCTGCGCTGTATGAAACCCGCAGGCTTCGGTTGGAGCCCGGGCACAGAGACAGACCGGCTACAGACCAGCTACAGACCCGCTACAGACCCACCACAGACCAGCTAAAGACCAGCTACAGACCCACCACAGACCAGTTACAGGCCCACCACAGACCAGCTACAGACCAGTTACAGGCCCACCACAGACCA
>JBBMJM010183483.1:9888-20383 GCA_037832705.1 Centriscus cristatus | reverse complement strand
TACTGTGTGTGCTTGAAATGCCTCTCGAGTACTTTCTCATTTGCTCATTTACTGCTGAGGTCAGGGTGACTGCGCATAAAGGATTGATGTGCATAAAAGCCTTAACCTGAGCAATTCTCAGATTGTCTGAGTACCGGTTAAACTCTGTGAATAGAATGTGCTTTTAATATGAAGTGAACAAATGGGGAACTCTGTGAGAGGGGGGAGAGTGGGAGAGTGGAGGGGCTCTAAGACATGTCACATGAACCAAAGGGTTCAGTGATGTTTTTCACCTTTCTGCCCAAACTCACGATCACACCGGCATTATTTGACGAAGATCTACGAGCAGATCCGCATCTCCTCAGTCCACAGAATCGAGTTATGATGGGGGTAGGCTTATGATTTATGTGTGGGGACAATTAAAAAGTAAATACATATATAAATGCATTGTTTTCTGTGAGGGAATCAATACACACATGCTGTATGCACACGCACGTCTTTATTTCTCTGTTGAACATAATCATTATTGTATTATCTGTTTTGATTACACCCTACACTGAAATTAGCTTAATTACTGGTTAAAATAGAACGACGCAACAGATATATGATTTTGCTGCCCCCATGGGATCCATCCCTCACTCCGTGGGAACTCAACTCCTAATTTGAAGGTCGATTTCAAATAAGGTACACCTTGCACCTTGCAAGAACCGGCGGTGTGGGGTCAAAGGTGAAGTAAACCAATGGGAGCCTGAGGCCTGCAGCAGACTGTTTAACCCATCAGTGCAGCCTATGTCAACTGAAGATAAACCAACAATACCCGGTTTAACAGAGCGTACCATCAATTTCCTCTCTCACCCAGACCTGAGCTTAAAATTTAACCCCTTTTTAAGGTGGGATTGTGTACATGACCCGCTATTTAAGGGCTTTAAAGCCATTTCCTGGGAAGGGGCCTGACACAGGGCGCTATCGGGGTGTATTGGGAAAAGTCACCATCATGTCATTGTGTTTTCTGACAGAGGTAAGAGACAGGGAAATCAGAAATGTGAATTTGATCCACTCGGTGGCAAAGAGCAAGCCTGCCTGTGAACCGCTGTCATGGCAATCGAGAGCTCGGCTGACAGAGGACTGATTCCTGGGCTTTAAAAGAAATGAGAACAAAGGCAAGTCGAGGGCATCATAATCCCCTCGGAAAGGTTTTCCATCTGTCACAAACGGCGGTGACCGGGCATGAGTGAGTTGGAGAGAACATTAATAAGAGCCTTGTAATGTTTCTGCTACCTCAGAGCAGCTGGTGGTGTGTCGGCAGCAGCTGCAGGTATGGACGGATGTGATGAGGCACCTTGTTGCTTTAGCGTGGAGAAAAAACAGCCGTATGTATTTGAATGTGTCTAACCCAGTGGTTCCCATAAGAACACACAACACACTGCGGTCTCTCCTTGTTACCACCGTTGGACAGGTGAAGCCAAAGGTATGAAAGATAAAGAGAGAGATGAAGACGTGTGTCATCATATCTGACATACTTGGTCTTTGCCTTTGGAGATAAAGGGTCACGTTTGACGATGCTTCATCCTCCTTTTTTTTGTTTACGCGAGAGCCTCTTCAAAGTGATCGGTCACTGTGACCTGGCAGGTTGTGTTCATGTCTGGAACATTCAAGTCAAGAAGCCTGAGTGTCGACCCAAAGACGCCCTTTGGTCTTTCGTGGTGGCACCAGGTCTCTCACCGGGTTCTTTGGGTCTTATTGTGGGGATACGTAGGCTTAGCTACTGGGTTTCATTTGTTTCACTCTTTGCTTTGTCTCGATCACCGTGTTCCATCATCTTGGTTTAAGTTGCAACAGGTCGAGTTCAGTCATCGAAGCTTTGGCTGCTGGCGTTTGTCTCCTCATCAACAGATGTTTCCGTCGTGTCGATTGACGGCGCATTGGGATGTTGATTTCAACGACCATACGGTGCATAATCTCGTCCATTATGGTCCTTCTGACGGGCGCTGAGCTGTTCACGTCATAACAGGGAAACATGAGGAAACATGTTCTAGAAGACGCCAAACCTGCTGGAGTCGGCTTTCACTTGTTGTGATTTCTTCACTTGTCTCATCTCCTGATCGATCTTACTCAGGTGACGTAGCGATAGCAGTAGCTCTTTTTTTATACGCATTTGTCCTAAATGTGTCAGTGTACATGTTTTAATATTTTCACAAATAACCCCCTCACCCACCGGTGTATGTTCTTCATACACCTGTCTATTTTCCTTTCCTCCACCTACTGTTTGGCAGCAGATATAGCTGGTGGGTGGTGTTTGCTGCCTGGCTGTGGGTTATGTGGAGACCTCCTGACCAAGAAAGGGCCTGTGGGTGTGAGAGGCAGCGCAGTGTATTTAATCAAACCTCCTGTGATCCTGTATGCGTCCAACATCTTTGGTCATGGCCTGTGTGTTTGTGATTGTACATGAACGATTTCTGCAAATAACCCGGCTAATAACTTCACGTTGCTGCTTTGTATGTTCTTAACAGTTTGATGGATTGTCCTGTCGTATTTGAAGGTGCCAGGTGATTTCCCTCTGGGCTTAGAGTTCAAGTGACTTCTTTTAAATCATTATAGGTTTTCATATTTGCTCACAAATTCTCAATTAATGCTATTTGATGATTTTTTTTTTTTTACTTTTACTTTTACTATTTCAATCACATTGTCACACTATATTTGCTGTCCTGTCACTTGTTTCTATTGTACCTCCTCCTCCTCCTTTATGAGTTGTTTTGAATTAATTCAGTGTAATCTCCGGCCACACACACACACACACACACACACACACACACACGCACACACACTTATTTCGGTACCACTTTTTTGTTTTTCCTGTTACTGCCTTTTTTCTTTGCAAATTCTAACTTCATGTGTTTTATCCTTGTGTTAAATTGTCCTGGGTGTGTCCATGTTTTGTTCCCAATGAACATTGACAGTTGCGCTGGACTCTCAAAAGGTCCAGACGGAAGTTTCCATAAACTATTTAATCCACTGTCAAAACACACTGGCCAGGATTTCAAGGTTCCACCACAAAATATATATAAACAAATCAACATTCTTGCGTGTGATCCAAAGCTGATTTCTCTACCTGTTCACTCTCCCCTCCCTCAGCTAAACAGGTAACTATGGCTCAGAATAGTAATGAGAGCAACAGTGGACGGCCTTGAAATTATGCCTGTCTCCTGCTCACCCTTGAGACACAGTTGAACAGTTCAGCACTGAAGCAAAGCGAAGCGGCGAGAGAGAGAATATGCACTTTGACTGGGCGAGTGCGAGCGCCAGCCCCCTCGGCCTCGCGCTCTGACAGCCTCAAGCTGTTCAGCTCCTGACTTGTGGCAGTTTACAAAGTTTTTGTTTTAGTGGCTCAAAAGCTGAGGGCGTAGCCTTTGTTAAGCATTTGGACAAATGGCAGGAAAAACAACAAGGCAAATGGCAACTTCCACTGTTTTTACCGTCTCGGCTGTGTACTTCATTTAATCATGATAATAATCTGTTGTCCCCCCGTACGGGCTCCTGGAGAGGTGAAGACACAGGTACTCCTTGACTGCCAGTGCTAATGCGCTAATAACATAATGCACAATGCACAACACAATGATTTCTATTCACGTTCCTTATGAACTGATTGTCAGAGTGCAGAGTATGTTGGGCCTAAAATACCCACTGGGTTAAACGTGAGCGCTTACAATAAGAGAAATACATTCGTACGAAGCAAACGTAATAATTCTGTAGTTTATACAAGAGCTCAGATGAATGTTGTAGATAGATACTTTTATTTAACCTCACCAGAGAAATTCACAAACATGCAACAAGATTTGTACGTTTTTTTTTTTTTTTGCCAGTTTTAATTATGTGATGAAATTATGTTATGAAACCATTAAAAATGAAAAGGCTTTCTAGAAGTAATATTAATAAGAAATGAATATGTGGAAGCAGTTTGAATTGTTACTAGGACTTTGTTCATGTTAACTCTGAATTGTTGATTTGTGTTCCATTGTTGTGTTGTGGGTTTACACACTGTTGCCTCGTAAATGGGCACACACTGGCCACGTTCTAACAGTGATGATAAGGGTTGGCGTCGTTAGCTTAGCTTCAGGCTACGCCCCAATGGTACTTGTAATGGAACGTACTCGTTGTTGTTGAATTACAATAAATCCAAATTACGCATTGAATTTTATAAGATCATGTCTCGATGCTACAAATAAATTCATCTTCCTCCGTATCAATCACACGTGTTTTAGAGTCCAATCGTCGACCGAATGAAACGGGCGCAATGCTGCTGATGGGGGCATGTTGGATCTTGTACTACCTGGTTTGTTATGATGACGTGGGAATGTGGACACTTGACCGTTTGGGACCCCGGAAGTGACAGATCAGAAGAAAGCAGGGGGAAATAGCGAGAATAAAGACTAATAGGAGAAGATTGCAGCGATATAAGATTTGTGTTTGAAACTGACCTTTTCCTCAGGCTGCAGAGGTGTCACTCCCTTTGACGATTCCAGAAAACTTTTGATAATGTCACAAATGTTAAAGGTAAAACTAACAAGGGCGGAGTATAAAAGCACAGTTGGGAAAAGTTGGACAATAAGATGCATACAAAAAAGTGATTTAGCTCTTCCACATTTCCAGAACATTCAAGTGTCTTTATGTTCTACACACCTTATCTAACATATATACAGTCTGTGAAGTGGTGCTTTGGGGGTTTTATTGGCCCTCAGCTTCACTTTTATCACCTTCCTGGACATAAAGCCCTTACAGTAAAGAGCAAGTTGACTCACTTTAATGCACTGCGCTGTGAACTTGTCACAATGAACAGACGCTCAGTGGAGCGGAAGGAGAGAGGACCAGCGGGGGTGTGGAGGGGTGGACTGAGGCTAAGTGTTATGTGGAGACAGGCGGTGACCTCGTGGGAAAGGTACACACCATCTCAGTTCATGAATTGGCTCCAGATGGGAACTGGCAAGTGGGAAAAGCGGAAGAGAATTGTATCGACAAGCCATGCCTGGCCAGCCCCCGAGCAAGGCCATTAGCCATGTTGTCAAGTCACCGGGGAACACTCCATCAGTCTGAGATTTCACTTCACCTGAGTGTTGATGGGAGCTCTCTCCGGCCATCCTGCAGTGTGGCCAAACACAGAGACCCCGTGCCAATCAAGGCGCTGATGAGAAAAAAAACATAATAACAAGAATTGAGGGTCCACTATGTTCGTAAAAGGATCGTCAACCTCCTACAACAACCTCCTTCAGCAGCCAGAAGTTCCATTTGAGATTTGTTGAGGTACGTTCAGATGCGACCAGCAGGAAACTGTTCCAACCTGTGCTATCATCTCCTAAGGTCTCCTCAGGTCCTGCAAACTGCCCGGTAAACCAACCCGCTGCTGAGTTGGCTCAGGTCTCGCTTGTCCAAGTCTTCTCACCCCTGGCACCATTGTCAGGATGCCAGCGTCAGTTCTGCGTTTATTTATACTTGTGAGTACAGTACAGTTGGGGTGTAACACCAATGCTTGTTAGAGTGACATCATTGACTGTTAGTGAACAAATCCCCATTTCCCATTGGCTCTGCAGTCTGCCTCTGCCTCTGTTAGGACTGAATTCAACGCTCCTGCCTACCTGAACAACTGTTCACCACACAAACAGCAGGACGATCCTACGGATTCTAAAAAGAGCTTTTCTTTGAAGGTCCTTTCCAATTTCATTTTTTAAACACATGACAACTTATCATGTGTCCTTCTATATTTAATCTCTAGCTATTCTGTGTTCAAGTCCACGGAGACAATAGCACAGTTTGTTCAGTGTTGTTGACAAGATGAACTGTTATGAGGTGTTTGTCTGCTAAAGGACAAACAGCCTTAAAAGTCTGCATAGACATTATGACATACGAAGGCCAGCAGCAGAACAGAAAAGAGAATATTGAACAAACATTGGCGAGGGCCTTGGAATGAAACATAGAGTAACGTCACTGTAGCAAAGACTGAGTACGTTCTGTGGATACTGTCCAGATGAGTCAGACGGATCAATACGGTGATACATGATGCAGGTTCCCGCAGTCGAGGACACGTTTACAAGACGCTGCAGACCCAACGTGAGCATCCATTCCGTCTTCTGACTGCGGTGACAGACTGGGATGCGGAGCGAGCCGTGCTCAGAGAGGTGTCTGTTGTGATTGGCTCCACTCGGAGCAGGATGTTTGGAGTGAATCCCGTCAAACGCCTGTGAAGCTCCTTCGTCTCAGCCGAGCCCCAGCAGCACATCAGTCAAAGACAGGCCCCGATACTTCTGTCACCAGCAGAGAACAACTTGTGTGGGCGCGTGAAGGCACAAAAATAAAGTTTGCAGATATTCAGACTTCAATATTTAAAAACAGGAAGTCGACAATATTTTAAAGGCCAATTCACAAATATCTGTAGTTTTTTTTTCCATGTGTGATTAATGAGAAACAGGAACCAAAGGCTTCCCCTACACATGTTTGTTAAAGTGTGTTGACAGTTGTTATCACCTCTTCCATGTGCTGGCGTGTGGCGGTGTGTCTGCATGTGTTCGCTGTCTGACTCCGTAAGCCAGGGGAGTCAGGGGAGTTGTCAGGAGGTGGCTGGCCTGGTTTCCCTCGCCAAGAAAGAAGAGCAACCCTGGAACAAAGAGGCAACCTGCCCGATTGTGTCCGAGGAGGGAACGGAAGGGAACCAACCCGGGGTGGAACAATCCGTCCATATCGATGCATGGATTGGTTAACAACAGTCACACTGACGTCAACCATCGGCCTATATCGTCAACCTTACGGTGATTCGCCGTTCATTTCGACATTTCTTTCACATGTCAAACTCTGTCAAACAAGAATCGAGTTCACTGTTCACAGCAAACGGGTCAATCGGCCTGACACGTGGTACAATGAGTCTTCTCCACCAAATCCACCCCACGTTGCGTTTTTATGTTTCCACTGGTGATAGAACCTGGTACCAGCTTCTTGCTTTAGTTCTGCTTCCGCTGAGGTTCTGTGGAGTTGAGCTGATACTAAACATGTGACTTGATCGAGGCCGTCCTCTGGTTGGTCCATACGGTCTGATTGGTGCATGCAGACAGACGATGTCATCTCGGCATCTGCACACAGCCGGTGCTGTGACATCAGCACCCAGTTCCAAGGAGAACTGAACCAAGTAGTTGATGTCAGGCCTCAAGTCTTGACTCAAGTCAAGTTGAGGAACTGGTGAGTTCCACCCAGCACATCTAATGGTGCTTCTTCTATAACTTGTCTTTTCTTTGAGTCACAGTAAAGAGGACCGATCCCTACTGACGGCAGATTACAAACATCTCTTGCACATGCTCGGGCTGCTGGTGAGAGGCAGTTTGCTTTGCTCGACTCCCTGTATCAGTTGATGGATTTTGCTGGGTCCAGTGTGCAGCCTTCTTGGGCTTTGCTAAATGAATTAGGGAGACCTGAGTGGCTGCAGTTTTTATCTTCATGCACTAGATGCACATTATCCTGAGCCGGTGAAAGCTTAAATACCTGCTGGGCCTCGCTCCGACCCTACAGCTGCCATCAACATCCCACAGAGAGTCTGGAGACACTGCACGGACGAGAGAGAAGGGGAGGATGACAAGTAGATCGATTAATTGAATGAGTGGGAAACTCTTGTGCAGATCAGGTTGCAGTGCTGTGATGAAACAAAGTGCACATTAAGTTTTAAAATGAATAAAAAACAAGTCGTACGCCCGGCGATGATAGCGCCCGATGCCTCACCGTGGTTCAGACACAACACTCCTCCGCTCTGCCTCACTATCAATATTTCAGTTTGTTTATGTTTAGCTTTCATTTTGTTGCCTGTGCTACAGCAGTTTTCTTATTCTTTTTTTTTTTTAATTTTCTTCACGTATCTTTGGTTTTCATAATGCAGAGCCCCCGAATCTCACATTGTCTTGTGCAGAACATGTAGTTTGTTGATTCGCTGCAGGTTTTCCTGGAAAATAAAAGCAGAAAACCTCATTCCACACACTTTCCTTATCACGTTTGCATTTAAATAAATTACACAGTCTTTAAATTATACATAATCGGGTCCGTGTCACTAAAGCTTGTTTATCACCAAGCTTGGTGCGTTTTCCCTGGAGAACAACGTTTTTTGGACTCTACATTAGTTTTCGTCAGCCCATTTGTTGTTGTTATCACATTCCCACTACTTCCTGTCGTCCTCTGGAGCTGTTTCCTGTGTCCCACCTCTGCTTGCAGTTGGGTCGGTATCCTGTGCACACAACCCCACTGCGTTGGCTCAAATAGCTCAAAGATGTTGCGATGTGATGATTTGTGGTGTGAGTTTCGGGGTCTGTTCCCTCTCGGTCAAACCGTGAGTAAACTCGGCTGGAAAGTGTTCCCAACTTTAGTGGAACTGAGCGTCATTAAACCGACACGTCATGTTATCCCCTATTAACACCCGGTTTAATGCTCAGTCAGCTGAACGCGTCGTCAGCGATCTGTGACAGTAACTGTTCCAGGAACACGGCTGCTGTCACGTTTGGGCCAAATAACGAAATCACAGGTGCACGGCATCAGTCTGTGCTGCTGTCAATGGGATTATCTGTCCTCTGGAGCTGAAGCTGTACCGGGGGACGGCAGGGAGCAAAGAAGCTGGGGAAATAGGTCGAGCACACTGATAAGGGGAGGTGTGGGGTTTTATTTTTGTTTTTGAAGACGTCTTTCCAGTCTCTGAGGGGGGACCGAGTCTGACAGAAACATCACCACGTCAAGGAAAAGAGAGAAAAGGCTTTTGTTAAACTCAGTTCACGCGTAAATGGCGTGTTTGTCTTCAACCAACTCACAGACAGTCTCAGATAAGATGTACATAGACGGGTATTATCCCTCAGAAGGACCTTCTGGAAGGAACTGACGCTTTTATCAGTGGTAGGTAGGACGACTGTTGTGTTTTGATAACCATCTAGCAATAACAAACTCTTGCTTCGTGCTGAAGCTGAGTGAATGAAGCTGAGGAGGATCCACTCTCAGGGACCTGAATAGAAAATCCCCGCACACGTCGACCCATTCATCCATTTTCTGACGCTTATCTGGAACCAGTTTGTGCAGGACGCTAATCAACCTGCACGTGCCCGTCCATTCTCCTGTGTTCCCAGGCCACCGTACCTGTTAAACCTTGACTGTTTTCATGGGGTACCCTACACTGCACCCTACACACCACCTTCGCACCAGCAGGAGCCGCGCTCCAATGTCATTGGACAACTCCATTCTATTGTATTCTTGTGTCGCTGTTGCATGAAGCAGATAATCGCTGGTTACCACCACTGACTGGGGTTTTACTGTGACAATGCTCACACTGGCGTAGGGCGCTCACATAGGCTCCAGCCTACCAGAAGCCTCTTTCTCGTTGAACACAGTACAATGAAATGTGTGCAGCTTAAAGCGCTGTGATAGGAATCAGGCTTAAGAGGGATTCAGACGCTCTGATGATTGGTCACGCTGACATTTTTGCTCATCTTCATCCAGATTAGGCCAGATCCTGAAGCCATGTCGTGGAGGCAGGTCACTGGTGGCGGGCGGGGGCCTTGACCCACTGGGTCCTGGGCCCCACAGCTCCGAAAAGAGCCCCAGTGCCCTCAGGGGTCCACAAACAGCACAAACCGACAGTCCGACTGTCTCAGATCTCCAGACGAGGCACCGGAGCCTTGTGTCTCAGAGAAGGTTTAAGCTTCAATCTCCTCACCAGCAGGGTGGACTTGTAGATCGTAGGTATAGATTCCTCTTTAATACGCATCGTGCCATTTTAATGAGACATGTTGTCAGGTGTAGCCAGAGGGATGATGTCATTGTGATGAAAGGCGGCGTGGTCGTGCTTTCATGTGGGTAATCCCTCCATTAAATAACAGATGAAAGAGCAGCGAGGAGAGAGATGGTCACGCTGGATAGAAATCACAAAACAAATGCTGGGAACAGGATTTCAGGGGCAGGTGGCACCGAATCTCTGCGCCCACAGTGGGACTGTCAACCTCCGCCATCCTGGGAAGTAACCCTGACCTCGGGGACGGATTTTGTACTTGGCTTGATTTTGACTTTTCCTCCAATACAGACATGAAATAGAATCCAGACACTTTGAAGTTCCGTGTCAAAACATGACTCCTCGCCCCCGCCTCTGAATAAGTCATGACAGCACCTCTTGTGGTAAAAGTTTGATTTTCCAGGGTTTGTTAGCAGTAATTATCAAACAGTCGGAGCTCCTCCTCAAGCGGCCACGGCGTTAAATCCCGCACTCACATTCACAGTGAATCATCCACAGAGCGCAAACGTGCATCACATCCACATTTTCTCCACCTTTAAAACGTGATGTCTCCTTTAGGCTCATGCATCTACTTTGTTTACATGTACTTATGGAAACGTTGGTACATTTCCTCCTCCTGCACCTGTTAAACCACATCAGCCCAGTAGCTCAGTAACCTGGGACTGATCCAGACACACAAACTATTTATTTAAATGCATTTTGATGCTGCTGTGTTTTTACTTTTAG
>JBBMJM010183268.1:0-20406 GCA_037832705.1 Centriscus cristatus | reverse complement strand
GTGTGTGTGTGTGTGTGTGTGTGTGTGTGTGTGTGTGTGTGTGTGTGTGTGTGTGTGTGTGTGTGTGTGTGTGTAATGACCTTCCTCCACCAGAAGCTTATTTAGAGTAGATGGCCTGAATCCTGATGGTATGGCCCCCATGGCTGAGAGGACGTCTGTTGCGTCAATCTGACACACACACACAAACACACACAGACAAACACTGATTAAACATTTGGATCGGAAAACGGCAGCAGATTTTTTTCTTTTACCTCAGTCAGAGCTTTTCTGACAGTCGACCAGTTGGACTGTGGAGCATCACTGTCAAACAGCACAACTTTGTTACAAGTTTCAGTTACAAAAGCTACAAACTTTTTTGGCAAAGAATTACACTAATCAGAGTGTGATCCTCTGGAATTCAAATAACATTAGGGACCTCTGCTCCTCTTGTTCATCAGTCAGTTCGTCCTCTTCATCCTCCTCATTGTCATCCATCTCCTCATCATCACTTACTCCAGATCCAATCTGAAACGTGTTAGATGACATGACTATATACAATTCTTTCATTCAGGTGTGCTGTTCAGATAGTGAGCTACCTTCAGATACGTTTTTGGAACCACTCCTTTGTTGCCTTTCGTGTCCTGAGCCAGCCACCATCCATCACCTGTCTTCCTGATAATCCTCAACACCTCCCCCCTCTGAAACAGCCAGGAAATATAAAGTTGTGCATCCATATTAGTGCATTGGAAAAGGACTTGGATTAGGAGCGAACGGTTGACAGTGCAGATTCATGCAGTACATTATATCGCTTGTTAAGACAGATATCTGGCAATTACGTCAAACGACTATCAGCAAAATGGACTTTAAGAATCAACAGGATCACCTGAACGGACAGATCACCCTCCTGTTCTCCTTTGAAATCACTGAGGACTGTGTAGATTAGACTGTCTGAGGGCGTTTTTTGAGCTGGATTCTTATCATCATCATCGTCGTCGTCGTCGTCGTCGTCGTCGTCGTCATCACTGCTATCCTCACTTCCTTCCTTTGAAGCATCACTGTGAATTAGATGTGTGAAGATGTGAAAAATGAAAATATTTCTGAGATGTTCAATGAAATCAGGTCCATTCCTTTTAACTATTTTCACCCATTGCCACAACCATTTAAAACCCTTCATCTGATGTTTGTGCCTTCACATAGTATACTTTTTTTTCTGCAAAACGTTGTTTGGAAGGGCAACAACTGCAGCAGTTCCTGCATTTAGTTATCACTTGCTGTATATCTCTGCACAAGGAAAGATTTCATAAAAAGCAGACTTTTATCTGAAGAACATAGATAGGTTGCTGACCCAGGGGCAGAACTGGGTCCTGGTGGGGAAAGCTCCAGAGAGAGTGTGTTCAAGAGCTCCACGAGGTTCTGCAGTCGTCTCTCCACCTCCAATTTTGTCTGATCGTAGTTTCCCACAGGAGCCAGCTCATCAGCCTACCAGCATATCAAACAGGTTGTTACTTCTTCCAAGAGCAAAGATCAACTTCACAGAACAACTTCCAACCATCAAATAGTGTTTTATCTGACTCTCCTTTGTCATTATTATATTAGTAATGGAATACATGTCCTCAGTGTGTAAAGAAAAGTAGTTATGTGTTCAATAAGTTCCCCATGATGACTGGCTGAAACGCCCCTTCTATCCAGAACACAAGCATGCATTTGTTTGGGTGTGAAGAAGTGTTCAGATTTATTAGAATAAAAAGACAAAACACTAGCGAATGTTGAGAATCAATACAAAATCAAGTGTGCACTTGAAACATAATACATTACTCAGACACACATCACCTGAGCATCCATTGGATCTGAATGTATGTTAGTGTCAGGACAGTGACTCCAACCTTCGTCAGTTTTTCCAGTGTCCTTGATGTCGTCTCTGCCGATATCTGTACCTCTTGACATCTGTTCAGAATTGGACATTTTTAGGCTCATACCTCACAATTAGATACGGACAAGCACTGATAGTGAATCACAGCAGGGCAGTTTACCTCCGAAACAGCTCTTCATTCGATTCAACCCGACGCTGCACATCTGTCAAAAGACTGTCCACCTGGGTAAGAAAAGGACGCAAGCGAATACAGGTGAATACAATGTGTACAAAAGCGAAGTTGACGTTAACCACCGCAGTGCATGCAGGATGTATCGCTGTTGAAGAGTTACACCACATACAACTTGATTCTGGCAAACCTGTCTTTTTATATCGTCCACGTCTCTCTGAACCAGCTGCAACGGTCCTCTTCTTTTGAGCGGCATTTATACGCAGTTACTATGCATAATCAGTGTGTTAGCAGCTCACCTAGCCAGCTAGCTAGCGGACGCTGCAGGTCGTGGAACAGTTGCTAGGCAACCGGATTCCACTTCCGGGTCTTTCGGACATTTTTTTGATAGTAGATCATTATACCGTATTTTACATTATTCAACCATTCCATCAATTAAATGATGTATTTTATATCGCGACCTGTGTATCATTCTGTTTGATACTGTTTGTGTTACATATTGTCACACACTATTGTGTAAGTGTCTTTCAGTCACCTACAGATGGCGTGTTGTGCTTGTTGTGAAACGTGCTGACTTCTATACCCCTCGTTACTTTGGGTATACAGACTATAAATTTAATATATGCGATTTAAAAACGCCTTCCGATAACGCGAATTCATATTATACACCTTTTATATAAGCTAATTTTGTCCAATTTCAGCATCATTAAATGTTTGATTCTAATATTTACCCCGTTAACAGTATTACGTCCACGTTTTTAGAAGAACATGAACGCAACACACACTACTTTTACGTGCCGTTCAGCCTTACGTCACGTGTCTGTCATGGCGGCTCCCGTCGCACTCATACAAGGAGCCAGCAGGGGACTAGGACTTGAATTCTGCAAACATGTCTTAAAGTATAAAACTACCGCTAGTGTTGTAGCGACATGTCGAAACCCGAACGGAGCAGCCGACTTACGAGCCCTGGTCGATCAGCACCCGGGCAGGATGACGGTCGTCAGGCTGGACGTCACCCGGGAGGAGGACATCCGTGAAGCTTCGGAGCTGGTGAAGAAGAGCTTCGGTCGGCTGGATCTGATCGTGAACTCCTCGGCTATGCTTCATCCTTGCGGCAAAGGAGAGACCAGCCTGAGGGATGTTTCTGCTCAGGTAAAGCGGCTGAGACAGCACCAAACTCCTTTCATAAATGTTCTTACCCAGGTTCAAAATATAGTCCGTCTCATTATTTTTATTATTATTTTGTACTGTTTGTCCTCATGGTCTCATTAAAGTTATCAGAATCAGAATGATGTGGATCATTGTACAGTATTATCATTCTAGCACATTGCATGTACAATGTATGCAGCTTATCAACCATCTGATACAGATGGTTGAACCTACAGCCATTTATGTTTTCCACTCAATGCTTTTGAACTGATTTAAGTGTCAACGGGTTGACTTCCTCTTGCAGGGCATCATTTCCACCTTGACGACCAACACAGTGGGTCCTCTGATCATTGCCAAGTATTTTGCCCCCTTGCTTCAGAAGGGCAACGGCAGCTTTGGCCAGCAGCCGGCAGAGAAAGCCAAGCAGCACAGCGGCATTATTGTCAACATTACTGCCAAAGTAGGATCAATTGGCGACAATGGTATGCACCAGTAATAAAATGATGTGTTTTGTTTTGTTTTGTACTTTTTGAATATACAGGAACAGTTTTAAATCCACCAAATACATGGATGTGAATGTCCAAATGCATTGGAGAGAGATCCCCCCTCCCTCAAATACTGGTGGTATATAGGTTCTGTAGTATCACTACCACTACACTTTATATATGTAGTGTGGTATGGTGTCATGTATTTGTCTTACTCTATAACTGCCTCATTCCTCCCCTCCCTGATGGCTCAGGTCTTGGAGGTTGGTACAGCTACAGAATGTCTAAAACAGCTCTCAACATGGCCACCAGGAATCTTTCTATTGAACTGGGCCGTGGTCTCCCCAAGGTGGGTTCGTTTTCTCTCAGTTTCTACTCCATTTTGAATTTGTAAACATACGAGACAAATAGTGAAGGTGACTTGTTAACCTATTTAGACATCTTGCTAAGTGAATGGATGAACGGTGTTGTTGCCGTCTGCATATAAAGCCCCCTCTCCTTGATCGTCCACAGGTTGTGTGTGTTTCTTTACACCCGGGGACAGTCAACACAGACCTCTCTAGGCCGTATCACAAGAACGTTCCAAAGGAGAAGCTTTTCAGTACTGAGCACTCTGTGACCTGTCTAATGAACATTGTTGAAACACTGGATATTGACAAGACTGGCAGGGCCTACAGCTGGGATGGTACCGAACTGCCCTGGTAGAACTACTGGATGACAGAGATGGAACTGTTTTTAGATGTTAAGCAGCATCTTCTTCAGTCATGTGATCCTTGGTGGAGTCACAGGCCTGTATTGAGAGACAGACCTCACTACCTCACAGTCAAACCATTTAAATCCCATAAAGATTGTATGTGCCTTTTTTTTCCAAAATATCTTTTTTCACTAAAAGTTGTTACCCAAGATTACCTATAGAATTCTTTGAAGTGTTTGGATCATCCTCAAAATGTTATGTGTGACAATGTATGTATTGCAGTGTCATTGGTGACCTTTGATGCCGAGGTGTCATTGGATCGGAATATAATATATAACTAATATTACAAATGTAATGTTTCATTTGCTTTACTTCACTCTTGCCTTTCACGCTGAGCATGATTACATCATGGTGATGAATGGTGTGATTGGATTCATTCAGTCATCTGAATTATGTAATAAAGACTAAAGAAAGGTCTCAGTCTTTGAAAATATAACACCTTCCACCAGTGGCCGGGCGCATTTAGATAGATAGATAAACATGGATGGGTTCTCTCTGGCTTCATTCAAAATTGTCTGTAGATGTCAATGGTTGTCTGTACTTTGTGTGTCCCTGCGATGAGCTCGTCTAGGGTGTACCCTGATGCCTGTGTCTGACTCCAGCACCACTGTCACGGGAATAAGATGAATGAATGAAAATGGGCAATGGACTGCTTTGAGGTCAAATGGTTGTAAGCAAGTGTTTTTACCGCATTTGATTTTTAAATGTGATGTGAAAAGGACACACATAATGAAATTAATAAGAATGCATTTTAGTTAATTACTGTTTTCTGGTCAACATTAAATAATGTGATGGTTGAGTTCTACTTAACCAGTGATTGTTATCATTAATGAAGTAGTTGTCTGACCCTTGTTACCTGACTGGGTGTGTTTTCTCGCCTGTAATGGACTAATCTCATGATCCTCGAACCACCACATTCATTTGAGGTCATTTTAATCCTGTTAACTTTCAGCCATCCTGTCTGTAAGACTCGTCATATTGCTGCACGCTGGGGCTGTGCGTTGCGTGCAAACACAGGGTTACTCCAGTTCATCTGGAATATTGACTGGCAGCTTTGTGAGCACATCAGGCGGACAGAGGACGGGGAGGAATGACGATGACAACGAACAACACCGCGTAGAAAGAAGACACCGGCGCTGTACAGACTGCTACTGTGAGACTCTGGCAGCACAAGGGAGACGCTGAACGTGTCCTTTCTTGCGCGTTGTCGTACGATTACGTCTAATTCTATAGGAAGGAGGGTAAAACCGGTAGGAGGAGGTGGACGGGTTAGGGCCGCGGCTGGCGGAGCTGCTGTGACGTAGCTGTCCTCACACCGGCAACTGCGTCTGCCAGGATCTGTATGTGGGGAAATGACCGCGAGTGACCTCAGAGGAAATATTGCATTTTAGCGACTGTTTTCATGGTTGTTTAATATATACGAAATTTTAAAAATGTATGTAATTTTAAGCGTGACACAGTAGGGTTTGAATACGGTACGGTGCGCAAAGAGCAAGAAGCGTCTGCCACACTAACTAGCTTACAAGCGGTGCTAACGCGAGCGAGCTAGGCTAAAGTAGCCCCCATTTCCTGCTAATGCTAAGTGAAGCTAGGCTAGGCTAGTCGCTGCCATGGATAAAGCCAAGTCAATGATGGACAAGAAAGGAGCGTCGGGGCCGTTTCATGTCAACAATGGCCAGAGCCAGAGGGGATTTCACGGGCACGTCGTGGTGGCTGCAAACGGAACCAACAGTGCATTCAGCTCAAGCGCCGGGGCCAACAACAGCACGTTTGAAAACCTGCACCATCTGCACCGCGGGGAGGATGCGGAGTGCAACGGGTCCCCAGCCAAGAGATGCCGGCTACGGAGGAGGACGGAGTCGATGAGACGGAACAGACCCCGTACGTGTCTTACCAATTTGAGGCTGCAAGCTTGCATCTACGCCTTTGCACACAATCGATCATATCTTTTCTAATGAGCAAAATAATTATGTGTTATGCATTGAACACAACCTTATATTGTGCAATGCACAGAGATTTTGAAATGACAGTGTAACAACCTCTAGCAAGCAACAGGATTCTGTTGTTCATTAACCTTTATAATGCAATCGAGGATTTTGATCGTGCGGTTTGCTATTCAGTGCTCCTGTTTATGATTTAATACGGATTTTTTTTTTTATATCTCTTACTAGTTTATCCGACCACAATCCTGTCGTTGTCTGGGAGACCCTCGTTTGTCATTATGAACCCTCTGCTGTGTTTAGTGTGCAGTGATTGGTCGGTTCCTGGTGGTGAAAAAGCTCCTGATAAGTGGGCTTGGCTTGACTCAGCCAATCAGCTGTGGACTCCTGTCTCCAGGAGGCATGGTGAAATACCCGCCCCCTTATTCACTGAATATTTCTGTGATGGGAGTGAAGACCTTGTTGAAAACTTTGCACTTGTTGCGCACATTATTGAAAAGTGGAGTCTTATAAATACACGACGGATTTTAACTCCAGAGATCCTGTTTGATTCTGTTTTCATTTTATTTTTGCATGCACCTGTGAGCTGATATTTTGCCTCACTATGAAGCTCATAAGTGAAAAGAAACCCGGTAAGTGTTAGCTGGCTTGTATTTCACTGTAGTAGGCTTAAGTAGTTAAACTGAATCCCGATTTATATTTGTGACTAAGTCTCATTCCACTACAACTTAAGGCTTTTTATGATGTTGTTTTATGGGGTAATAGTGAAGCATAGCTTTTACTGTCTCAATGTCCGGTCAAAGTCTTGAAGGCAGCTGATTCCTTTAAATGGCAGGGGATTGTGGTTTACAGGGGTTTACAGTCCTGAGGTGGTTCTTTGTTGCTGTCATGGATAAACATACTTTGGGAAAATGCACCCATGCATCCTTGTAAGTCAAACAATAACAGTATTGGAGAGAGTCAGTCTTGGTGTGATGAATAATACTTATACCTATAATGCATTGATATTTATACTAATATTAATCAATATCACTCTAAGTACACTTAACAGTTTAATGTGCAGGTGCACCATTGACAGACACTTTGACTTGTACTGTACCTGTGTAGGACCAAAATTATACTTAGTGTCCTTCTTCAGCAGATGGTGATTTTAGTTGACATACAGAATTTTCTATCACACTAATGCAAAACTCGAATCTACTCAATTCCTGTCGCATTTGATGAGTTTGTAACAACCTATTCCCCTTGTTTAAAAGATGTGTTGTTTGACCATATGTGGCTTGTTATTTGAAAGAAGCGATATCCAACACAGCACCAACACAGATCAAATGGTGCAGTCAAATGCAAAACCTACAAAACTGTACAAAACATTCTTTCAGTGGCAGAAACATTTTGACTGTTTGGACAGTTTACCAGACGTACCACTAGATATGTCTAGTTGGTATTCTGTGACACAGTAGCCTTACACATGCAATACTTGTACCAGAAATAGCCCAAATTACTTAATTCAGGGGGCGTCTTCCCACTCCATCAGAGCAGCATGACTATGTTATCCTTAGTTGGAGGCCAACTGTCCTGATAAACCCGGATAACCCCATAAGCCTTTCCCCACAGTGGGCTGGCTGACCCTGGAATGTACTCCTCTCAGAGATGGGATTTTTCACTTTTGTCCTCAGTCAGACTGGATCTTCCCATGATATTGGAAGGGTCGTTATGATGTTCACAAACTGGTTGAAGTTTTTCACAGTACACTACACGCAGACATAAGCAGTATAGACAAACAAAACTGCTGAGCAATGAAATTAGCTGTCCGATCGGAATTATCCACATTTCCATGAGCGATGAAACTCTTTGCCAGGTGTTTACCGGTGGAGCCACAAGCCCCGCAATGTTATTGTGGGGAGTTTTACACAACCTGACGTCCAGGTTCTAGTCCACCGAGAGGAATCAAAATTCAATGCTTCTGTAATAGTGATGGATTCATTGATTCTGGATATGATTCTTATTGATTATATCTCAGGGGGGAAAAACAAGCCGCTTCCACTACCAGTTAACATCCCATGTGCATCTGACAGTGTTAGGATGATACCTTCCTTTTGTCTTTTATTGCAATTTCCTTATATTGTCACCTTGAGATACACAAGTCATACTTGAAAAGTTACAAGTAGTTAATAGTTAAAACCTTCCCACCAGCTACATGCACCGTGTTCTAAGAGCATAGAGATCCTATCACCAGAGAGTCACATGTCTGTGATGAAGGTGTGCTAACATCTAGCGTTCACCTGAAAATCAAAACCGGAACCTGTAGAAAATGGAAAAAACATATTTTTGACAATCTACAATGAGTCCAAACTGTAGCTTTTTGCATCTTCACAAGGTTCACATGTGGACAACAAGCCCAACGAGCAATGTGCGATCCTAGTTTTTGAGAAAACTAGACTGGAACCACATTGTGTGACTGTGTTTTGCCTGAGTTGTGGAGGAATCCGCATTTTGTCACTGAACAACAATGAGGAATTATATAGGTTCGACGTTCAAATACCTGGGATATCTGTGGGGAGACATTTCTCCTTTTGTTTTGTGGCGTACATGTTGAGACTAGGCTTTGGCGTTGAGGGTGTGATTATGTACTAAGTGCAATGCTCATGGCAAATCACTGGTAAAATTTATTTTTTTAAATTTACAGAAAGATCGTTACTAATTCTGGGCAAAGGAATACCTGGCTGGAAGAGATTCAGTGTGTACAGGACTAAGTTTGTGTTATGCGTCTTTAGTAGAACCCCTTTAACAAGGGGTGTTCAGAGGTTTCACCTAGGGTGTAGGTGTTTTGGTGGGTGTGTCAGCATTCACAGAAATGGAGAGCGGGGGAATTATTCAATTAATGGCCCACCCTACTGAAACCCCTTCCTCCATCTGAAAATCTCCAAGGTCTTACAAACCAAAGTACTATCTTTTCTTTCCAAGAAAAAGTTCCTGCTGCCTGTCTATTGTTTGGCGATTCATCATTACACAAGAAAAAGCAAGAGCACAGAGAGTATGTTATGTATTTAATTGTGTCCATACAGTATACAAGCACACACTGTTTATGTGCCTGCTGTATATTCTCTTATCACAAAGCCATGCTGTACTAGTGTTGTTCTTGTACTATGTATCTGTGGACCACAAATACACACACATACACACACACACGGTGTAACTTGAGATTAAAAGTCAATAAATAGAAAATGCAATAGAAATAGTTAGCCACAGTCCCTGATGTCATGTTGGTAAGATGAACTGTCATAGTG
This sequence comes from Centriscus cristatus, assembly GCA_037832705.1. Lineage (NCBI taxonomy): Eukaryota > Metazoa > Chordata > Actinopteri > Syngnathiformes > Centriscidae > Centriscus > Centriscus cristatus. The sequence goes on along the minus strand of JBBMJM010183268.1, from coordinate 10,773 downwards.
GTCTTAAAAGAAAATGTATCAATCGTGTGTGTTGTGTGTGTGTTGGGGAGGGGAGGGGGCGTTGTTGGTCTACACACCTTTCACCTACATGGCCACCACCACTGCCCCTTGTCACACTGACCTTTGGCTCATTGGCTACAGCAGTGTGAATGCATAGTATGTGCTGAGAGAAGTTTAATTGAATAATATCACTTTCCATACACTGAGAACTTTTGAAAAAAATCATGAAGTTTTCTTGGTTTAAGACAGTTGATCTGCAACTCGCCATCACTCACTGTATACGCAAGTGTCAGCTGGAAATACACACTTACTACACGCGCTTACTAGATCGGTCTACAGGGGAGGTGAACTACAAGGTCACCAGTAAACACGGACAGATGAGCAGTGATATACATTTTTCATCAAAGTGTATTTTAGGTCACCACTAAAATGACAAAGAGACAACTCTTGTCTTAATGTGTCTGCATTGTGCAATCACCCATCATCCCTCGTACTGCCCTCCATAGTTGATGTGTTCACAATATAAAGCTTGTGCACCTGTGGCTGATGGAAGATGTTGAACTTTGTTCTTGAGGTTGTGGTGGATTGGTGTTAAACCTGCCTTTGGTCCTCATGAAATAAAACAGTAGCTATCTTAGTATTTGTTGTCGCACTAAAAACAAATGGACAAGGAATGTTGTGACCTAGTTGTTCTGTTTACGTGTCGTACCAGTGATTCATATATATTTTTAGTATTCTAGTAAAATTGTAAAATACCTTTCCAGAACTAGTGGACGTTTTAGTGTCACATGACTGAAGGTTTTGAAGGAAGTGCAACCATGACAATGCATTCTTGGAAGAAAAGCACAGGGTATTTGTCTCAATTTCTTACTGAAATCCATTATTAACATAGTGACTCCTGGTGATAATATGGAAGTTAGGACATATGTGGTGAATTGTTCCAAAAGTCTGTCTGGAACTTCATGTTTACACCTTTCAGATCAGGTCAGTAGGTGAGAGGGAACGGGAACAAAAGGCAAAACATTTGAGATGACACTGATTCTAATCATACACCACTGAATGTAACTGTGACGCTGTCGGAAAGATGAATTGCATCACGAAATAGCGAAATGCTCCCATGTATACATCAAGAAAAGCTTTCTGTGTTGTCGTGATCTGGGTAGAAGGTTTGACATTTATTGACAGACGTTCCCTCTTATTTCATGCTCATGTAAGTTTTTTTAATTATAATTTTAAAAAAAGAGCAGTGAACACTTATGCTGCTAAGCTGTATCGAATAAGAATCAGATGTACATTCACTGTTTAGCATGTTTTAATCACATCTGATTACCGTCTGCAGACGTCAGAAAACATCAATCTGAACATGGACTCTGTCTCAATGAGTGAGAGAATAATTCTCTTCTGTTGCATAGTGTTATGAGAGTCATGTCTCCTGATCATCCATGTCATCTAGAAAACCTTTGAACCGTGATCGCTTTGAAATTCAGTGGTCATGTGCAGCTCTTGTTTGTCGACGTGTTTCAGTGTTTCTAATGATTCGTGCTCGAGTGGCCCACGGTTGACACCTAATCAAGCACTAAATATGTGGATTACATGCATTCCTCTCCGGGACACATGGTCCATTCCACATATAAACATGTTGCTTGCTAAACGAGCCTTGACTAACGTCAGCGTGTCACGATGTCCGTTGTCCCTTCAGAGAACACGAGCTGCTTCACTGTGTTCAGAACCAGCCGGACTAAAGATACAACCTGAGAGGGGCGAACAGATGAAAAACAACACATCCACTTATGTGGATGGTTTCTGGTTTAATTTGCATTCATGGAAAGGTATTTTTAGGGTATTTTGGCACGCATCTTCAGTGTTCTTAGTCGTATTGACTTGTCAAACCCTGATGCAATCCCACTTTGAACTGATCTTACATTTCAAATTATTTTTTGGAGGGATAGCAGACATCAAAGTAAATGTGCACCACAGATGAGTCAATTCCAATAAATGTTCTTGAGAAGGATACTGGAGAGATGAAGGAGGGTTATTTGTTTCCAAGGAGATGTTCTCTCTTTCTCTCTTTTTTTTTTTTTTTAGCTGTGGTGGTGTCTTTTTGTCGTTTGGATCTCTCTGTCTGAACCTATTGTTCCTGCACGCTGATTAGCCGGACTAGCCGGTTTTTCTCTCTCAGCTCCCCTTATCTGACGTGCAGACGTCTCTTCAGCACATTAACACCTGTACCATGCTGCCATCGTCGAGGAAGTTCACTGCTCATCTGTCGAATCAGGAGTTAGAAGGACGAGTTCCTTCCATAGGTTGACTGAGGACGAGTAACACAGAGACACAGACTGTTTGAGTTCACAACTTCGCACATTGTAGTGTGAGCTTATCAAAAGCAAATACATTTGCTAATACCCGCTGTCCTCAATTATTTTCCTCTGTGAAAGATACTTTGCTGATTGTAGCTTGTGGAACATGAGCCTGCTGAGCACATGCTTTTTTTTCCCCTTGTGGTGTGAGAGAAAAGCTCCGAAGGCTGCGATGTTGATGCTGATAAATCATATCTCATATTCCTGTTAATGATGATCTATGGTTTCCTTAATTCCTCACCTACACTCCTAGTTTTGCATTTTTGGCTGTTTCACAGGAGATATTTAACAATACTGTTTGTTCTTCCTCACCAGCTTTTCCCTGGTTCGGTATGGACATCGGTGGCACGTTGGTCAAGTTAGTGTACTTTGAGCCAGTTGACATCACTGCAGAAGAAGAACAGGAGGAAGTGGAGAACCTCAAGTCCATCCGACGATACCTCACCTCAAATGTGGCCTATGGTAAGTCCACACAACTGTCTGATGAGAATGTTTTCCAGTTTCTGACCTGGAACTGCTGACCAACTTTTGCAAAAACTGCTGACTCATTTATTTTTTTGATAGTGTAGGTCTGATCCAGGTCATTGATTGCAAGTAATCCAATTATAATATCTTGCCTGTTAAAATGTGTGAGGATAAAAAAGTGCTTATTATTGTAAACATGTTTCCTTATCCAGGTAAAACAGGCGTCCGTGACGTCCACCTTGAGCTGAGAAACCTGACCATGTGTGGCCGGACGGGGAACCTGCACTTCATCCGTTTCCCAACACAGGCCATGCCCCGCTTCATCCAGATGGGACGAGACAAGAACTTCTCCAGCCTGCACACAACACTCTGCGCCACTGGTGGCGGGGCCTACAAATTTGAAAATGACTTCCGCTCCGTGAGTGTGTTACATGTTCTTTGAACGTGGGGCTGTTTGAACAAATTCACAAACACCAAATGTACCAAACAAAAATCATCAGGCGTGCTGTTTCCCACTGGTTCTGTGAGCAGGCGTCACTTCAAACTCATCGTTTGTCTCATCACCTGCTATGATGATGTTGCTACGTTCATTGAACCTGACTGCAGCAGAATAGGATCAATGAATTCATTCGCTGAGTTTATAGTTCATTGAAAATGGTTTTGAACAAATGAGCTTGGACCGTAAAAAAAAAGAACCTTTGTGAACCTTCTGAATATTTCACATTGCAGATGGCTGAGCTGGAACTACTGAAGCTGGACGAGCTGGACTGTCTGATCCGCGGCCTGCTGTTTGTCGACCGGGTGGGCTTCAATGGTCACCCCGAGTGTTACTACTTCCAGAATCCATCAGACACGCAGAGCTGCGTGAAGAAGCCCTGCACTCTGGACAACCCCTTCCCCATGCTGCTGGTCAACATCGGCTCGGGGGTCTCCATTCTAGCTGTGTATTCGGAGGACAACTACAAACGGGTGACTGGGACCAGGTGAGCAGGACAGACACTTGCTTGCCGTGCCACAACAAATTCATTTGATTTGATTCTTTCATGTGAGACAGGCCTGAAATCAGGCTGTTATGAAAGAACATGAGTGTGTGTGTGTGTACATGTGCTAAAGGTGACGGTGGTCAAACGGACAGATTTGGGAGAGTCAGCTGCTGGAATCCCTTTCATTCTCTACCTCAATCACTTTGTGTTCCTTTGTACTTATGTAATAGTAGGACTAGATGGAGATTAGATAACATGACCGCGCGAAACATGAGGCAATGCAACAAATACATATAATAAATGTTTATTATTTGATAGGGTCTCTTACTCACCAGTTCAATCCTCCTCTGAGCTACACCAGCTGATTAGCGCTCAGTCAGCGAGTGTGGGTGTGTCTGTGTGTTGTCACCCGTTGGTTTCTTCTCCTCCCTCTCCTGTTCATGGGAAGCGTGTCTGATTGCTCCTGCTCGCTATGACATCAATCGGAAAGTGTTGGTTTGTGTGGAAGGTGTTTTTCCGCTGGTCACACCGATCTAGTAAGAGGCTTTGTCCTGTTTTTAGACCAATGGTGGCATAAGGGAGTAATGTTGTTGGGGATGGGACTGTGAAGAAAAGATTTTTGTTGAACTAACATGAAAAAAATCCACTCTTCCCTCCTCACTTTGTCTCTGTCATTCCCATTCCTCCCTTACATCTTACCCATTCTCTCCTTAACCTCTCTCATCTGTGGCTGCCCTTTCTCCCTCTCTGCTGATCTGTATTCTGTGTTTCTCCTCTCTCCCTTCTCAGTCTGGGAGGGGGTACATTCCTGGGCCTTTGCTGCCTGCTAACAGGCTGCGAGTCTTTCGAGGAGGCGTTGGAAATGGCCAGCAAGGGTGACTCTACCAACGTGGACAAACTGGTGAAGGACATCTACGGAGGAGACTATGAGCGCTTTGGCCTGCAGGGTTCGGCTGTTGCCTCCAGGTGAGAGTGACCAAGCCTTTAGAGCCTCACTGTAACACACACACACACACACACACACACACACACACACACACACAGACCTTTGCATGGTCAGCTGGGTTCAGTTCTGCTTTGTGTCCAAAGGTTGACCCATAAACCAAGGTGAAAAAACAGATTATACGTGAGAATCATGTTAAACGAGTGTTCCTTTTATCAAAACAACACATGCACGAACACACACACACACACACACACACATCAGTGTGACTCCTGTCAGTAGTGACAATCAGTATGTGTGCATGGTTTTTTAAATGTAATTTGTAACTTATTCTATCAAACTTAAGTAAAGATGTGTGGTTTCTATTTGTGTTTGCATGTTAAAATTAAAACTGTTAATATGTCTTCTTTTGCAGTTTTGGTCACATGATGAGCAAGGAGAAGCGAGACAGCATCAGCAAGGAAGACCTAGCCAGAGCAACGCTAGTCACCATCACTAATAACATAGGATCCATAGCACGCATGTGTGCAGTCAACGAGGTACATGCACAGACACACACACACAGACCCTCAGCGGGTTCAGCCAGTCAGCATGCTTTAGTGACAAGTTCTGCTCTTTAAAAACGAACCGGACACACAAATAGGGAATCTGCCGATTATACACTATGTCAGGTGCTGTGTTATTTACTGGAGTAATGCATCAGTCTGGAGTCCATCTGTGTGCTGTGAGCTTCTTTACAGTGTTGCCTTGTGGCATGGCGATCAAGCAGCATTGTACAGGGCTATCACCGCATACAGAGCTGCAACGAAAAGGTTCACGTACACACACGGTCACAAACCAAACATCACGTATTTAAGTATACTCAATGTCATATACCTATTATCTTAAAGTCTGGTATAAAAATAGTTGCAGCTATACAGCTGTATAAGACAAAAACACTGTTATTGTAATAAACGCAGACTCAGATTTCCTCTATCAGAGATAACAACAGTCTCGTCTGTGGATGCCTTAAGTGAGTAGCCCAGTTTTGCGTAGAGCGAAAATGGACTTAACAGGTTTCTCACTTCCGCTTAGAGCTTTACAATAGATTGGGAATAGGGTGACATTTAATACCTGCAGGATAGGTGGCCCTCGAGGACCAGAGGTGCCCACGCCTGCCCTAGAAGATAAATAGATATAATAGCCAACTTCTTGCTCTCTGTCTCTTTGCTCTTCATCACCACCATGTGTTATTAAAGTGGTACTGCAGTTTCCAGGAAATGGGATTCTCGTTTTCTGCCTAATATTATGTGTGTACTGTCACTTAAGTCCTTACTAGAATATACTACAGCACACTGACCTTTCACCCCTTGAAATGAAGAAACTTCTTGCACCATGATCTAACCTTTACCTTTACCTCCCATGTCTTTTCATATCAGAAAATCGAGCGCGTGGTATTTGTTGGGAACTTCCTTCGCATCAACACAGTGTCCACAAAACTGCTAGCCTATGCCATGGACTTTTGGTCTAAAGGACAACTACGAGCCCTCTTCCTGGAACATGAGGTGAGCAACACGCCGCTGGAGCACGTGGAAGGAATCAGCAGAGATGCTGGAGCTTAGTGCTGGCTCTTCACTGCCGCTGATGTATAAATACAGGTTTGTTTTTTGTTGCAGGGGTACTTTGGAGCTGTGGGTGCATTGATGGAGCTGCTTAAAACAACAGAAGACCCATGAGGGAAACTGTTTTGCAAAAAAGAAAAAAAAAAAAAACCAAGATGTCCTCCATCCCGTAACGCTGTTGATGTCATCAACTCTCTCTGCTGCGACGTCGTCACCTTCTGACTCTGCTGACAGGTCCTGTGCACAGGGGCTGCTGGCGGAAACACTACGAGAGACACACAGACGCTGGGAAAAGCCATTTTAATATTTTATTAAACACTTGTATATAATAACTTGTATCATCTAATTCCCCCAAGCAGAGCCCCCCCCCCCTATTGTTGACCTTTGACTATTATGACCTTTAATTTATGATTTTCTGTATTTAACACGTGGGTTCCTGTAATCAGCTCTGTGGAAGGGGTCACACAGATACAGAGTACGTTAGTTAGTGTTTTATGTGTGAAAAGCTACTGTAGCATTACATCCTGAAGACTGTGGTACTTTGGGTGACAAACAGTTTGTTTTTGGACAAGATGCCTGAAATCGAACTTACCCTTGAATGAACGTTTTGACCAGACTCAAAACAGCTCTATTTTTTCTGACCTTATTCGAGCCTTTTCCTGTCAAACCATCATCAGCTGTCATCCACGTCAGGAGCTCAGCAGCATGAGCAACTTGCTTCTAATGTCGGTTTTTGCACATTGTTCCCCATGATGCCCCAGTCTTGTCAGGACTGCACTGAAGCCAAAAGGATTAGAGGGTTTTACCAACACCTGCTCCTTAGGTTAGGAAGCAGAAACTGGTCTTCATCCTCTCTGGTGCTCCACTGCACATGGCCTTGTCTCTTCTCTGGTCTGCTCCAGCATTAACACACCTAAACCGCTGAGTGGACTGTTGGACAATGGGACCAAGACACTGTCTTCCAATCAGTAACACTACAGACGGACTCACGCTGTTGACTTGGGTTGATTTACGTGACAACAGCTACAGTTGAGATCCCAGTGAGGTTTGTGACTGGTGAAGTACAGTGGCACACCTCTTTTGTCTCTCAGGAGAGCAGCCTCGCGATTTCTTCTTCCTTCTCCACCTCTGCCTCTCCTCTGCCTCTTTGGGATGTTGCGGTGTGGTTTAGTTATATTTCATTTTCTAATATCAGTCCTGGCGTGAAAAAGAACAAGCCGCAGTAAAATGATGAGATGAAATTCTATTCATTACAATCTGAGATCAGTGAGCAAAAAGGAAACCAGATGCAGAAATGAGTCTTTACCGCCTTTGATCACTTTTTTTTTTATATCTTAGACCTCTGCAGATATTTGATCAGATACAGCCATGACACCTGGGGCACCGCACATCTGGGTCTGCGTCATGTCAAGAAACAACCACAGAGAATTAAACTGAACTCTCATTCCCTGTTCAGATGAACCGTTTGGATGCAGCTGTTGAGGTACAATGTGTCAAAGTACAAACATCAACACAAGAAGACAACTACAGTAATAATAATAGTACAACACACTACTGTATTCTCTGAACACTTTGTGACCGTGTGGACCTGGTTTAATGCTGACGTGAGCTGTGAATCTAAGATAAGAAACCTCGTGGATAGTGTCACCTTTAAAGAGTTTTGCCTCAAGCATCAGAAATGTGAATTACATGCCCACCGGTCATATGTTTGTAATGGATTATGCATTTAGTTACACTTCAGTCTTTAATTAGTGACAATTCAGCCTGGACCTTCTCAGCCTTTCACCTCCGTGTCATTGTCCAAGCAGCTAAATTGAACATGACATCACTCCCCATTGTTCTGTTCCATGTATTCGGTTCCACAGCCTACACGCCCTGACAGCTCTGCTCTTCTCATCCCTGGAATCAGTCTGGGTGTAACTTTCACTGTAGGCCAGTGAACACAGGTCCTGGTTCCGATCCAGTCCCCAGTGTCCTCCAACTGCTTGCCCATTTCTGTTGACGCTGATACAGAACTCATCATTGGAGTCAGGTGTTTTGGAGCAGGAGAGACATCTGGAACAAGAATCGGGGAGTTTGTTAAATACTTCCAATCTGTCAACACTCTTTCTGAGCCTTCAAGTCAATTGTTGCCGTTGTATTTGTTTAGACGAGAGTTGCTTTGCAAACCTTGGTTATTGATTGACACGTTGCCTCTCCTCGTCGACTGCTGCTGGTTTTCTGGAAATCGTATTGACGGACACACGAGTGTTTGTGGTTATCGCCTTTGCTGTCTGACATGCTTCCAGACTACACTTTGACCCCAGCAAACATGTTCGTTGCAGCTGTTTTCGCTCACACATAAAAACAAGTCGTAAGTCGTTGACTTATGACACTATTGTCCGAAAGGTTTTACTGTGAAGTTGTGTGTTAAACGGACGAGGTGGGATCCGTAGATACATATTGTCAGTTCAACTCTCTGCTGCTGGTTGAAAACCTACTGTTTCCCTGTGTAAGTGTATCCTTCTTCCACCGTGTGAACTAATCCAACTCTTGCGAGCATGAAACTGATGAAATACGAGCCGTAGTACTGTGGATGTGAAACCTTTCCTCCACAAACATAAGACCCATCAATACATTTGATCTGTTTCCGTGACACAGCTGTCACGATGTCCCAACCGTTGTTTGTTGTTTTTCTGCCTTTGGTCCGACTCCAGTTCGGATGAGAACAGTGGCCTCAGCCTATCAGGTGCCACTCAGGTTTAAAGTCAAGCCGGCGTTGATGTTCACGTGCCACCCTTCTTTGTGATCTGAACCCTGATCAGTTGCCTTCACCGAGTTATGTCATGCTTGTGCACTTCACTTACCAGTGATATGTTGGTTTTTTTTCCTTTGGAGTTTCTGTGTTATCTATTGTGTACATATATTCTGTGTCCAGCTTTAACTTAATGTGTCTGTTCACTTGTTTTTATGCCACTGCAGCGAATCAGCTCACCCTATGTATCGGTACTAACGTTTGGAACACCACAGAAATCCTGTGACGATGATAATCATCGGTAAATGATACTGGAAATCATTTGGTGTGGGAACATTTCTAAAAGGCATGTCTGTTCATAAATTGTATCCTGAATGTGAGCTTTGTTGTTGTTGTTGTTGTTGTCCTAAATTTGTGCCAGTAATGATTAACAATGCAAGTTGTTTCCAAAATACTGTACATATTTTGGTTTGGAACCAGTGTGATTGTCCCCAGAGTGCGTTTAGATCAGAAGTCTTTTCAAACACAAACGTGATGATATTCTGCAGCACGTCAGCACTGTGCTGTGTGGGTTATCATTGTCTATTTATTGGAAATGGAAAGAGTAGATGTGCATGGCATTCATGTTTAGATGAGTCATGGTCTCCTTATTTGACATCCATGACGTGTTTGTTTTAGTTTGTTCAGAGGGTCATTTCTGTTCATTGCAATAGACACTAATGTCACATGCCAGAATTTGGACATTTTGGGCAGCATAGGAATATTGTAATATGTTTCAAACACTTGCCGTGTCTAATTAATGTACTCTAACTGTTGAGTTTCACCCTAGAATCCGACGTAATGGTATTTAAATTCAGCTGGGTTTTGTTTTGAGGTGTTTCGTTTTAGTGTTTCCAGAGTTTTCAACAACTTCTCAGTATGAAGCAAACACACAGTCATTAAACTCTGCTGTTTCGTATCGAGTCAACAATGAGAGCGATTGCTTTGGAAGCCGTGTGGTTTAAGTATTTCTCACTGGGACCATGAGATCATAATGTTTTTTGATGGTACTTAATGGAGCTGTGGCTGAAAGCTTTTAGCTGATGTTATGTCGTCCACCGTGAAATCTAAGGACTATGCAGTAACTCCTCTTCTCCAAACCGAGTCAAGTGATCTTTGAAAACCTTCTCAGTTCTCCCTGCTGAGAAATAATGATTAAATCCTTAACCTAACCCTTTTAACCTAGTTAGGCAAAAATAGTGAAATACCATGCATGTCTTTGCATTGAGGTCTGTGTGTGACCTGAACAGTTGATCAGTTGATCACAGGCCTTTGTCAAAGTGCAGCAGACTGACGATTTTTATCTTCAGGGTCACTGTTACGCCATCAGCCTCATGTTGCAAACTAGTCAAAAGGCTCTTCCTATTTGTTGAATCCTTTTCAGTTTTTTTTTACCCTGCTGTGTAGACATCCTCAGACTGGCACCGACTTGCTTTTACTCCCTTTGTGTATTTGATTGTACAGAGATTTTGTAAATAATATTAATATGATATATCAGACACCAGCAGTCTGTCTGTCGATGAAGTCATTTCCGAAACAAGTCACATTTACAATCCCAAAGCAGACAGAAGATGCATATTTTGTCAAACCAACAACCACAGCTGGGAGAAATACAGGTGCATTATGAAAAAAAAAGAATATCATCAAATCG